>SZWC01015866.1:45277-60266 GCA_023375785.1 Penium margaritaceum | reverse complement strand
TGCTGCTGCTGGCTGCTGCTGCAGCTCGCTGCAGCAGCTGCTGCAGCTCGCTGCTGCTGCTGCACGCTGATGCAGCTGCTGCAAGCTGCTGCAGCTCGCTGCTGCAGCTCGCTGCTGCAGCTCGCTGTTGCCGCTGCCGCTGCCGCTGCCGCTGCGGGCTGCTGCTGCGACCTGCTGCTGCGTGCAGCTGCTGCTGCTGCACGCTGCTGCCGCTGCTGCACGCTGCTACTGCCGCTGCCGCAAGCTGCTTCTGCTGCTGCCGCGAGCTGCTACTGCTGCGTGCTGCTGCGAGCTGCTGCTGCCGCCTGCTGCTGCTGGCGGTGCCAGTCACTGCACCTGGGTGACTCAGTTCAGGCTGGCAGGTTTTCTCGGTGAGGCCTGCCAGACAGCCGACAGCCCAAAACCCGGGCGTCGTCCGTTTTGCCTGAAAACTGGACCATACCATAATACCGCCGCTGCGAACGCAGCCGTGCGGTCAGAATCTGCTAGAAAAATAGTAGCGAGGAGTTATGGCAGCCCAAACCCAGATAATGCCCACAATGGTTTGTGCTGCCGAACAGGGCCATGCAACATGCAACTGGGACCCTAGGCAGTGCATGACGACGCAGACGCAATAGAACGCGCTGGACGCATGCAAGCAGCAAATGCGGTGTCAATGACCGCCGGCAGCACGACCGCCGAGGAAGCCTGCCGATGGAGCTGAGCGCGTCACCTGAGAGAGGAGGCTCCAGCAAACTGCGAGAAGACCTCAGCGTGCGTCGGCTCCACCGGACGACACTCCATCAACATCGCGTCTCGCCGTCAGTCATCTGCACGCCGATGTACACAAGCCGGGAGGACACAACAGAGCACAATGAGAGATGTGAAAAGACCAACATGTCAGTCAATGGATGCATGCATGTGACCAGTCGCTGCGTCCGTCTTCTGATTCTGCACGTCTAGGTTTAGACGGCGCAGGATTCTGACATGTGTGCGTAGAGTTACGGCCAAAACAGTGGTTTTGGGCTGGTTTTAGGACAGCTCTTGGACCGCCGCGTGCGACACCCGCCATGCGCCGCGGCAGGTATTTATGCCTTGGACCTGTCAGTTGTCATTTCTCTCTGCATATGCTACATTGAAGCATTCTGACACTGTGCCTTGTGTCTCCTAGCCAAACCCTTGCCGTTGCGTGTACGACATGTGACTGTCGTCACCGTCTGACCAGGCACTGACGCCCGGTCAGCGGCTGTGTTGCTAGGAAGCTTCTATGCACTTTCTTATGGTATTAGAGCAGTGAGACAGTTCTCACTGAGCTGCGCAGCAGAGACGCAGCAGAGCAGCATCAGTGAGAGTCACCGCTGCAACAGAGTTCTCTGGGATATGTTGGAGACGGCCGGTCGCCGTCAACGTATCCCACCCACCACGTGAGATCGCAGCTGCACAGGCAGCAGCAGCGGCGTCTACCGCCACGCAGAGGTATGTGGCGGCCGCGGTGCGTGCAGCCGCCCTCCCACAGCCACAGCAGCAGAGCAGCAGGAGCAGAGGCGGCGGCGGCAGCAGCGTAGCAGCAGCACAGCAGCAGCGGCCGCAGCAGCAGTGTGGCAGCAACGGGGGCAGCAGCAGCGCAACAACAGCGTCGGCAGCAGCAGCGCAGCAGCGGCAGCGGCACAGCAGCAGCAGCGGCAGTCGCGGCGGCAGCAGCAGCACTGTAGTTGCAGCAGCAGCAGCGCGCGACGGCGGCAGCCAGCAGCAGCGCGCGGCGGCGGCAGCCAGCAGCAGCTGCAGCGCGCAGCAGCAGCCGCCGCGTGCAGCAGCAGCAGCAGCAGCAGCGCAGCCACTGCTGCCACCGCTGCACACGCAGCTACGCAGCTGCTGCTGCAACTGACAGCACAGCTGCAGCAGCAGCTGGGCGGAAGCTGCTGCGCAGCTTCCGCGGAGCTGCCGCACGCCACCGCGAAGCGGCAGAACCGTGACAAGAAAAAAAGGAAAAAGAAGAGGGGGGACGAGCTGACGTCAGCATTGTTGATTGCTGACGTCATCAGGTCGTGCTGTCGTCAGCATTACACTTAGCCAAAATTTCACCCGGAAAGTCAAAAGTTGCCAGCGTTTCACATCCCCGAGAAACGCAGACAGTTTTGAAATCCGGCAAACTTGACCTGTCGTCCCATAGTGAGCGGCAACATGAGTTCGCCCGACGACAAGGACAAGGGACCAGGCGATCCCTCCTCCTCCTCTTCAGGGGTATTGAGCCCTCGCTCGCAGGCCATTGAGGACCTGAGCAGCCAGCAGGAGGAGATGCGTCGTCTGCAGCGAGAGGAGACTGACGCGATCCGCACGCTGACTGAGCTCCTGCGCGCTCAGTCCACGGCTCCTTCGCGGATTTCTGAGGGAGCTGCCGGCATTGCGGCCTCCACCCAGCACTCGGCTCAGGTGCCCGTGACAGGTGCCCCGCCTGCTTCACCTCCTGGTGTGGTTTCCCCACCACCTGCGGACCTCCTTGATGACGAGCCATTCATGCCAGGCTTCGAGGATGACTCCCAGGAGCGGTAGATTCGTCTTCTACAGGAGCGCCTCCGTAAGCTGCAGACGGGTATTCGACCTCCACCCATGTCCCCGATACGACCGTCACCTGACTTCCCCGGTGATCACCACCTTCCAGGAGTTTTCCCCGTCTCTCGCCTTCCTCAGCCTGCGGTTGCTCTCCCCACCGAGCGGCAACCAAAGGACTTTGAGGCACCACCTCCACGGTACATCAGCGAGGATGGATTTGACTGCTGGGAGATCCTGTTTCAGGTGTGGGCCACTTCCGAGGGAGTGTGGCCTTACTACCACAGCCCATACCAGTCTACAGATCCAGCACAGGTGCTGACAGCAGCCTGGGCCGTGCGAGGACTTCTCTACGCCATGCCACGCGAGACTGTCGTTGACTTCCGCCCCTTCCTCGGCGAGGCTGGCACAGGCACCGGAGCTGATCCTCGTGGAGGCTGGGACCTGGCGTTGTCCCTACTGGCCGCAGAGACGTACGCCACGTGTGCGTCACACATTCGTGCTTTCCACTCGCTCCGTCAGGGACCAACGGAGCTTGCGGCGGATTACTGGCGACGCGCCATGCGTATCTACACGCGTCTGGGGACCTCAGGGGGCACACAGCTCTGGGCGCTTCGGACGATCATGCTCGGAGTTCGCCTAGAGTACACCGACATATTCACACGGTACGGCGACGCTGCTCTCGAGCCTTTCTCAGCCACCCTGCAGCTGCTCCCTTGGGCCCATCAGCTTTTCCTCCAGGTGACGTCGGCCCGCGAGGCAGCAGTAGCACATCAGGAGACTTCCCTCNCTGCAGCAGTCCTCGCCTCACCACCATCTTCCCTCCTGCAGTCACCCTCATCTACCTCCATCACGACCTCATCTTCCTGCTCCTCTTTGACCCCGTCTACACCCACGCAGACGCAGGGCGTTGCAGCAGCTGCCCAAGGGAAGAAGAAGAATAGGGAGCGCGGATCGGGTCAGCAGCAGTCGTCATCCAGTGGTAGCAGTGGCCGTTCCGTGCACTGCTACAACTGTGGAGGTACCCATTGCTACACCGAGTGTCAGCAGCCGCTTGACTGGGAGCGCATCACTCGCGGACTTCAGACTGCCCATCCTGCTCGCACCGCGTCCGGCACATCGACCGCACACTCCTCTGGACGCGTTGTGACCACGAATGCAGCTGTTCTTGCATCCTCACCGGCGAGCAGCAGTGATCCAGACCCACGTGACCGCACCATCGTCGAGCTTCGTCATCTTCTGGCACTTCGCTTTCAGGGAGGTGCGAGTGTGTTGGCATCGTCGAGTGGGTCACAGACTGCTTGTTCGTCCATCTTCGTGACTCGTGATGACACGTGTGGGGGAGCACAGTCCGCATGTGATGATGATGGACCTGACTACACTGACTGGATTCATGAGTCTCACCTTCGTGATGTACGTTGTTCCTTCCCACTGACGGCTCAGCGTCCCTCTGATGCCGAGTGTTCCATTGCTCGTTGTACAGTGATGTCCACCAGTCGTGACTCCGGTGGCACTTGGATCATCGATTCCGGTGCCACCCACCACATGATGTGTCGTCGTAGTGACTTTGTGGTACTTGGTCCTGTCACGACTGTCCGTTCTGTTCGTACAGGCTCTGGTCAGTCCTTACCGGTTCATGGTGTTGGGGTTGTATGGTTTGATGGTCCGTCTGGCCCCTGTATCTCTCTGACGTGCTGTTTGTGCCTGATCTTGAGCTCAGTCTGTTGTCTGAGCGTGCCTGCACTCTCATGGGTCTCTTCGTTGAGCATACCGCTGATTCAGCGACTGTGACTGCTCTTGACACGCGTAGCATTGTCCTGCGTGCTTCAGCCGTAGATGATTTGTACCGCATTGCTCGGCCCTCCTCCCCTTGCTCTTCCTCCTCCTCTGGTCGCGTTTTTGTCACTGGTGTTCTATCCCCAGAACACCAGCGGTTGCTTCACCGACGTCTGCGTCACGTGGGCTCCGACACTATGTCGAAGCTCATCTGGACACAGCCCGCTCTTGATCTTGACGTGGCTTCTTTCGAGAAGCCACCCAAGACCGACTGTCTTTTTTGCGCTTAGGGAAAGATGCACCGGTGCACTTACCCTGATTCGTGTTCCCGAGCGCTGATGCCCCTCGAGTTGGTCCACTCGGACATGCTCGGTCCTCTCCCGGTCGAGTCGCTGTCCGAGAGGGGCCGGTATGTTCTGACGCTGACTGATGACTTCACCCGGATGCGGTGGGTCTACAGTCTGCGTCAGAAGAGCGACGCCGCCCTTGCGGTTCGGCTCTGGCTCATGATGGGTGAGCGTCAGTCTCGCCACACGCTACATACCTTTCGCTCGGATCGCGGCGGCGAGTTCCTCGGCGAGATGGACTCCGTCTTTGATGAGCACGGCATTTTTCTCCAGGTCTCCGCTCCTGCCACCCCACAGCAAAACGGTGTATCTGAGCGCTAGAACCGCACCATGGAGGATGTGGTCCGCGCCATGCGGTCTGAGTGCGGTCTCCCGGAGTCCTTCGCATTCGAGGGCTTCGCCTACATGACTTGGGTCTGGAACCGCATGGTCCGCTTCCGGATCATGTTACATCGTACGAGCTCAAGTTTGGCCACCGTGCTGATCTTCGTCTCACACGCGTCTTTGGATCCCTGGCCTCCGTATGGTACACCGAGGACCAGCAGGGGTCCAAGGTCTCCCCTCGGGGTTGCTTGTGTGCCTTCATCGACATCTCCCTGCGGTCGAAGGCCTGGCGCTTTTGGGACCCCACTCGCCATCGTGTCATTGAGTCCCGTGACACGCTGTTTTTTGAGTCACTCACCTACCGTGATCTGACTTCGATCACAACCCTCTCTGCGGCTCATGTCCCTTCCTGTGAGGGTCCTCGGCGGATGGGGGAGACCTCTCTGCTAGCGACCATTTCTCGTCAGGCTGATGTGTCCACTCGACTCCCCTCTCGATCTCCAGCACTTGATGATCCGGCTATCATTGCCGTTGGTCCAGAGATCCCGCCAGTTCAGCCTGTTTCACACCCCACAGGTACCGCTGCTTTCACGCCTCCTCCTGTATCACCACCTGTGTCCACTGGCACCCCTGCTCCGGCGGCTGACCCAGCCCAACCCACTCGTGTCTCTACGTCAGGTGACACTCCTGTCTCAGTGTCCGGGCTAGCCTTGCCCGCTGTCACCCCCAGCTCAGTATCCCCCACACACGCATCTCCTCGCACGGCATCTCCGAGTGCCTCGTCTCAGCCCTCACCAGCTGTGGTCGTACCTGTCCCTGTGGTCGTACCTGTTCCTAAGCCTGAGGTGCGCCCCTCGACCTCCGGTTACTCCCGTGAGCCCGGTGGTCGCCTACGACCACTGGATTCTGGAGCTCAGCGAGCGTCGGGTTCCGGACCCAGACGTTCCTCTCCAGCATCGCGAGCAGTCATCCAGGCACAAAGGCCTTCGGCATGAGTGTCCGCACTGAGCTTTCAGATGTACACCCAGCGCGCCCCATAGGGCACGACCTGGTCACTTGCGAGTTCCATATCGCCTGTGATGCAGCAGCTGATCTCGTGGCCGTCAGGCCTGACACTGAGGCGTGTGCACTTGCCACGCAGAGTTCCCTCTCTTTGGCGACTGACCCGGGTACATTGAGGGAGGCTTTCTCATCGCAGGATGCTGATTCCTGGCGAGCTGCTTGGGAGGATGAGCTTCGCGCTATCCGAGAGCACGGAGTCTACGAGCTGGTCGACCTTCCCCCTGGGAGGAAGGCGATTGAGGTCAAGAGGGTCTTTTGCAAGAAAGTGAAGCCGGATGGCTCACTCGAATGCTACAAGGCCCGGTTGGTCGTCAAGGGGTTCTTGCAGATTGAGGGAGTTGATTACACTGACACCTTTGCCCCTGTCGGCCGCATGACCTCAGCTCGAGCTCTGTTCGGTGTAGTTGCTCAGCATGACTGGGAACTACACCAGATGGATGTGAACAACGCGTTCCTCCATGGCTCTTTGGATGAGGAGATCTACGTGGCTCAGCCACAAGGCTTTGAGGACGGTGACAAGGTCTGGCGCTTGCGCAAGTCCTTGTACGGCCTCAAGCAGTCTCCACGGTGTTGGAACCGGGAGATCACTGGCACCTTGACTCGCGCAGGATACGTACAGAGCNAGGCAGACCCCTCACTCTTCATCCTACCGACACCCGAGCGGTTTACTGCCATCCTGGTCTATGTTGATGACCTTCTGATTGCGTCTCCGTCGCTGGAGGCCGTGAAGGAGGCCAAGGCTGTCCTGCAGACCGCCTACAGGATGAAGGACCTCGGTCCTGCATCGGTGTTTCTTGGTATGGAGATCGTGCGATATCGCAGACATCGGACACCGTTGCTGCATCAGGCCCGATACGCACGAGTCGTGGGGGAGCGCTTTAGCAATCTCCTTGGTGCAGTGCCCACTGCTTCCACACCACTCACACCTGATGGGCAGGATGCCCTGAAGGTGGATGATCCTACACAGCTGGGGTAGACAGTGGACGTGACCTTGTACCTCCGTCTTATCGGATCTCTGATGTCCCTGGCCACTACCACGCGTCCCGACATCGCGTTCGCCGTCAACCTCCTCGCTCAGTTCTCGCAGGCTCCCCGTGCGAGAGCTCTTCACGCAGCTATGCGAGTGGTACGGTACGTGGTCTCCACGCCGTATCTCGGACTCTGCTTTCGTCGGCACTGTTCGGTGGTCCTTGACGGCTATACTGACAACGACTGGGCTTGGAGCCCTGACGGGCGCAGTCGCACTGGGTACGTGTTTCTGCTCGGTGGTACCGCTTTGTCTTGGCGAAGCGGGAAGCAGGGCTGCATCGCACGTAGCTCGTCGGAGGCAGAGTATGTGGCGTTGGGGGTAGGGGCTGCTGAGGCAGCTTGGCTGCAGCGCTTGGTTCTTGAGCTTGGGTAGTCAGTACCCGCCATTGTGCTGTGTTGCGATAACCAGAGTGCTCTCGCCATTGCAGAGAACTCTGGTGTTTTTCATGCTCGCACAAAGCACATTGCGGTTGAGAATCACTTTGTTCGTGATCTGGTGGAGCGACGCGTGATCTCCATCATGTGGGTTGGCACTGACTTGCAGCGTGATGATTTCTTGACGAAGGCACTTGCCCGCGGAAAGTTCTTGGTGGCCATTCGTTCTGTTGGGCTTCGCCCCGTGCGTGACAGTGGTTGAGTGTGGGATGTACGTTTGCATCTCATCTGCCTGTGTCACCCACTATGTGGTTGTACCAGTGCTGCACGCGTATGGACATGCGTACCATCGGGTCATGGGGGAGTGTTGTGCTTCGTGCCGTTCCTGTACAGTTTACTGTGACCATTCGGCCGTGTCCATACTTGTGCAGATCCCTGAGGCAGGCGGCCCTGATGACACCGGCGCGACGACAGGCGGCGGACTACCCGCTTGGAGCTGACCGACCACTGTTCCAGAGCCCCAGATGCCTCTGGGACTCTTTGCTGTGCTTCCTACGTCTTGCAGGCGCCTTTCGGCGGACTGGCCATGAGGCCTATTTGCATGTTTTTGCATTGTACGTTCACTGTCAGTCGATGGATGCATGTATGTGACCAGTCGCTGCGTCCGTCTTTTGATTCTGCACGTCTAGGTTCAGACGGCGTAGGATTCTGACATGTGTGCGCAGAGTTACGGCCAGAACAGTGGTTTTGGACCGGTTTTAGGACAGCTCTTGGACCGCCGCGTGCGACACTCGCCGTGCGCCGCGGCAGGTATTTATGTCTTGGACCTGTCAGTTGTCATTTCTCTCTGCATATGCTATATTGAAGCATTCTGACACTGTGCCTTGTGTCTCCTAGCCAAACCCTTGCCGTTGCGTGTACGACATGTGACTGTCGTCACCGTCTGACCAGGCACTGACGCCCGGTTAGCGGCTGTGTTGCTAGGAAGCTTCTACGCACTTTCTCAACACTGACGCTGTACAGAGCAAGACGCGCACAAAGCTGCAGGCAGCAGTCACAGCACATGCAAGGTGGCACATGAGGAATCAATCTGCAGCAGGGATGGGGCAGAGTCCAACGGTTAGAGTGGCCGCATGAAACTTCGAACGACCCAGAGCCTTGGTCAGGAAATCCGCGCACTGCCTGTTAGTGCTCACGTGGATGACTCGGATCTCACCACGATCAACCAGATCACGCACAAAGTGGTGCTCGACATTGATGTGTTTTGTGCGGGCATGGAACACACCTGAGTTCTTGGCGATGGCCTCCGCGCACATGTTGTCACACTGGAGGACCACGGGGGGAATGGACTTACGCAGTTCACGCAACAGACGGATGAGCCAGACACATTCCGCCGCACCAGTGCCTAGGGCAACATACTCTGCCTCAGCGGTACTGCGTGCGATGCAGCCTTGCTTCCCACTTTGCCATGACACTGCAGTGCCTCCAATGAGAAAGATGTAGCCGGTGCGGCTCTTGCCGTCTGGACTCCACGCCCTGTCACTGTCTGTGTATCCATTGAGCACAACTGACACCTACTTGCGAAAGCATAGACCAAAGCGTGCGGTGGACAGGATGTAGCGCACACACCGGACTGCGACCTCCAGTGTTCGCTGGCGTGGAGCCTGCGAGAACTGGGCACGCAGGTTGACAGTGAAGGCAATGTCAGGCCGCGTCGTGGTGGCCAAGTACATGAGTGAGCCGATGACTCGTAGGTACAGGGTCACATCGACTGGCTCTCCCAGGTCAGCTGGGTCATCCACCTTCAGGACCGACTGCCCCTCAGGGGTCATGGACGTGGAGGCCATGCGAACGGCTGCAAAAAGGTCGGCAAAGCGCTCCCCCACATTCTCCGCGTAGCGTCCCTAATGGACACGGAGTGTGCGGAGGACACGGTCGCGCACGATCTCCATCCCCAAAAAAACAGAGGCCTCACCAAGGTCTTTCATCTTTCAGGCCGAGGTGAGAATGGCCTTGGCAGCATTCATTGCTTCCAGGTCGGGCGAGGCGATGAGAAGATTGTCCATGTAGACGAGGATGGCAGCAAGCGGTGCTGGGGACTATGAGAGAAACAAGGATGGGTCAGCATCGCTCTGAACGTACCCGGCTCGTCTCAGCATGCTGGTGATCTCCTGATTCCAACAGCGAGGTGACTGTTTCAGGCCGTACAAGACCTTCCGCAGCCGGTACACACGACCGGTACCATCCTCGAAACCGGGAGGCTGGACCATGTAGATTTCCTCCTCAAGGTCCCCGTTCAGGAACGCGTTGTTGCCATCCATCTGGTGGAGTTCCCAGTCGTGCTGTGCCACCTGGCTCAACAGAGTGAGCGTGGTCGTCATTCGACCAACAGGAGCAAAGGTCTCGGTGTAGTCCACGCCTGGGACCTGAGAGAAGCCTTTTGCTGTCAGGCGCGCTTTGTAGCGTTCCACAGTGTTGTCTGGTTTTTGCTTTTTGCGGAGAACCCACTTGGCCTTGATAGCCTTGCGGTTCTTCGGCAAGTCCACCAGCTCAAAGATGCCATGCTCTCGGATGGCATCTAGCTCAGCCTGGCAGGCAGCGCACCACTGCTCGGCGTCTGGGGCTGACAAGGCCTCTGGTAGGCTGGTGGGATCGGGAGATAGCACTGGCGCACTGCGTGTAGCCAGGGCATACGCCGTAGAGGGAGGGTCCACCGTCACCATGGACTCAGCGGCGTCACGAGCAAGACCGCGCTCATGAGCAAGTAGTGCCGCACCAGTGGCACAGCCGGGGTGAGCCTCAGCAAGGCCGTGAGCACTCAGGCCAAGGGCCTTTGTGCCCGGATCACCGCTGACGACGCTACGCGTGGGGCGAGGGCGGAGACATCCACCGGGTGCCCGTGTGTAGGGGTCCGACAAGGCAGGAGCAGTGGGCGCTGCTGACTCACACGCCAGTGTGGACCGCATAGCAGGCGCGCCACTCGAGGCTGGCGTGGCCTCGACAGCTGGGGACTGGCCTACGGTAGACGCGGGTGCGTCTGCGGTCGGAGACAGGGACAGTTCATAGCCAGACACGGGTGCGGACGCAGAGTCAGACTGAGCCTCAGACGCGGGAGCAGATGCGGGATCTGGCAGAGCCAAAGATGTGGAGGCCGACTCGGACGCAGACTCGGACATGGGCGAGAGCGGAGAGTTGGGGAGGAGCGAGCCCTAGTCGGGGCGAGGCTGGGGGTGTCAGTGGGCACAACCGCTGGAGGCGGCCCCGGGAGTTCCGGCGACGGAGTGACCGCACTAGACGGGGGCACTGTGCCAACCGGGCCAGGAGCCTCCCCCACACGACGGGGACTGGAGCACCCAGGGGCATGAGCAGCACGCAGAGAGTGGATGTGAGCAAGGTCGCAAGAGGCGAGGTGCTCAAAGAAGAGAGTGTCACGGGACTCCACGATGCGGCGGCGCTCAGGGTCCCAGAACCGCCAGGCCTTCGATTGCCGGGCGACGCCAACGAAGGCACAGAGGCGGCCCCGCGGAGAGAGCTTGCTCCCCTGCTGCTCCGGCGTGAACCAGACGCAGACAAGAGAGCCCCAGACACGGGCCAGACGCAGATCCACACGACGTCCGTACCACAACTTGTAGGGCGTGCGGTGACCTGGGAGGGTACCGTGGGGAATGCGGTTCCAGACCCAGGTCATGTATGCCATGCCCTCGAAGGCAAAGGCCTCAGGCATGGCACTGTCGGCGCACATGGCACGGACCGCATCCTCCATGGTGCGGTTCCAGCGCTCTGAGACACCGTTCTGCTGGGGGGTGGCGGGAGCGGAGAGGTTGTGGAAGACACCAAGCTTGGTGAAGGAGCGAGCCATGTGACTGAGGTACTCGCCGCCGCAGTCCGAGCAAAAGGTCTAAAGGCGGTGGGGAGACTGGCGTTTGGCCATGACCAGCCAAATGCGGACCGCAATGGCTGCATCGCTCTTCTAACGTAGGCTGTAGACCCAGCGCATGCGCGTGAAGTCATCAGTCAACGCCAGGACGTAGCGACCGCGGTCTTCCTGGAACTCGACAGGGAGCGGGCCCA
Organism: Penium margaritaceum; assembly: GCA_023375785.1. Taxonomy (NCBI): domain Eukaryota; kingdom Viridiplantae; phylum Streptophyta; class Zygnematophyceae; order Desmidiales; family Peniaceae; genus Penium; species Penium margaritaceum. Next base: position 48,756 of record SZWC01015866.1, on the reverse strand, counting down.
TGAGGTCGGAGTGGACAAGCTCCAGGGGCCGACGAGCCCTGGAGACAGACGCAGGATAAGTGGACCGGTGCATTTTCCCCTCAGCACAGGCCAGAAAGTCGGTCGTGGGCGGCGCCTCGAAGGACGCTGCATCAAGACCGAGAGCAGGCTGAGTGTGGATCAGCCTATCGACAGCCCCCAGGTGCACATGACAAAGACGGCGATGCAAGAGGCGGTGGAGCTCGGGGGACAGAGCACCAACGATGAAAACACAGCCAGCGGAAGACGGAGGCAAAGGAGGTGCACTCGCAGAAGACCCAGCAATGTGGTATAGATCATCGATGACAGTCCCACTGAGGACGGTCTCCTCGGTGTCGCGTACGAAGATGCAAGCATCGGCAGCTGTGTGCGTGACACCGAGGCCCATCTTGGTGCAAGCACGGACTGACAGCAGGCTGAGTTCCAGATCAGGTACAAATAGGACGTCGGAGATGTATACGGGACCAGCGGGCCCGGTGAACTGCACAACCCCAACACCCTAGACAGGGACCTCATGGCCAGCCGCAGTGCGAACAGAGCGAACAACGCCAACGGGATGCAAGATGACAAAGGCGTCACGATGACACGTCATGTGATGGGTGGCACCAGAGTCCACGACCCATGTGGCATCTGTGACACGTGTACAAGGGGCAACGTGGCACTCGGTGACGGAACAAGGCGCGGCAGCAGGTCCCTCGGCAGGCGATGCTGCAAGACAAGCGACGGAGCGTACATGAGACGCATGCAACCAAGACACGTCATTGGGTCCGTCATGCGCACACGGCTGTGCAAGGGGACCACCGCAGGCATCATCACACAACGACATAGACAGTCCACAGGCAGTAGGACCCCTCGACTCAGTCAAGTCACTCGCACCTCCCTGAGATGAGCGCAGGGCGAGAAGCTGGTGCAGTTCGGCGATCGTCCTGTCGCGTTCGGCGAGCGCCTGGTCGCGAGGGTCCGCGGAGTAGCTTGCTGTGGTGGCGGACTCCTCTGGGATGTCTGCGGTAGTGGCGGCCGAGCGGGCGGTCGCACCAGATGTATGGAGCATACGCGCCTCGTGCGCCTGCTGCAGTCCGCGGGTGACCTTGGTCCAATCCAGTGGGCGTCCTGTCAGGCGAGTGCAGTCGGGATAGCGATGGTCACCACTGCATTTGAAGCACACGAGTCCGCGTCTCGTCAAGCTGCCTGCGCCGCTGCTGCTGCTAATGCCGCCGCTACTACTGCTACCGCCGCCGCTGCTGCTGCTCCCGCCGCTGCTGGTGCGACTGACACTGCTAGTGCTGGTGCCGCTACTGGTCCCACCGCTGGAACCACCACCTGCTGCTTTGCGGCCCTTCTTTCCCTCAGCCAGAGCCGCCGTTGCTATAGACGGTGGGGAGGGGGATGCGTCGACAACTACAGCTGAAGCGGTGCTACGGCGAGCGCGGTTCGCGGCGTCCATGCCAGCGACATCCAGGAAGTGGAGAGTGGCCCAGCGCAGCAGGGTCCCGTCGCTCGCCATGTCGCGAAGCAGCATCTGATCAAAGTTACTGAAGACGCACGCGTAGTCGGGGTGAATGCCATAGAGGATAATCTGGAGGGCGGAGTATTGCGCAGGGGCATCGTCCCCAAGCTCCTCGTACAGCTGGATCGCCCGGCGCCAGTAGTCAGCTGCAGACTCCTGAGCAGTCTGGCAGAGGGAGTTGAAGTCGGCAAGACGCTGGGACGTCAAAGCCAAGGTGGTGTCCTCAAACAGGGTGACAGCCAGTGCCCACGCTGCGCAGTGGTCAGCTCCTGAGCCGGTCAGCGAATTGCCAAGGAACCGACTCAAGTCCTTGGTGAAGTCCGGGGCGGCCTTCATCAGGCCGGAAGCTGCACGGACTGCCATCTATGTCTGGGCGGGGTCAAACGTTTGGTATGGAGTGAGGTAGTAGGGAAGGACTCCCTTGTTCATGGCCCACATACGGAAGCGCGGTTCCCAGGACTTGAAGTCGTTCCCAGTCCGGAAGACGGGCGGGTCTGACTCAAACCACTTGGATGGCTGGACTGTCGGCAGGGCAATGGCCGAAGCCACTGCGGGGCCAGGTATCAAGGAGGCAATCCCCTTACCCAGGCGGGCCCGCAGAGCCAGCTCCTCAAAGCTCAGTGGGCGGCGAGATGGGCTCGGGTTAGTGTTGGTGCTAGAGCTGGTGCCCTGGAGGGCTGCATTGGCCTCACGTGCTCTGCAACGCGCCTCCAGGTGGATGAGGCGTGCTTGGAGCACCTCTTCCTCGCCCTCCTCGCCGAAGTCGGAGAGGTTCTCCGCGGCTTCATCAGTATTACCGCCGTGTGTGAGGTGGTCCTCGCTCGGGTCAGTCGACGAATGCCACTGTTGCTGCTGGGGCAGTAAGCGCCTGACCAGATCCTGTAGTTTGGCAACCTGCCTCGTCAAGGTATCGCAGCTCTCCGCCTGTAGGTCCGCTAGCGCACGCACTTGGTGCACCAATGTCGTCGGGCTCGGCGGTCGCTGCTGCTGCTGCTGCTGCAGTGGCGGCTGCTGGTGTTGTGGTGGCGGCTGCTGCTGTCGCTGCTGCTACTGTTGTAGTGGCTGCTGCTGCTGTAGTGGCTGCTGCTACTATAGTGGCTACTGCTGTTGCGGCTACTACTGCTGCTATTGCTGCGGCTGCTGCTGCTGCCGCTGTGGTGATGATGGCGGTGGTCGACGTTGACCGCTGACGGCGCTGCCCTCGGCAGCTGCGTCGGCAGCGGTACTGGAGGAGGTTAGCTTTGGCATGGCGACCAGTTCCCTCCCCTGTTTTTCCCCTCCGCGGAAACTCCTCTGCGGAGCGTCTCCGCAGAACCACCCCTCCGCAGAACCTCCCGTCCGCGGAACTCTTCCGCGGAGCGTCTTCGCGGATCCCTTCCGTGGTAAACCTCACCGCGGAAGCTCACCACGGACTACAGCGGACTACCGCGGATTACCGCGGATTATCGCGGTTTACCGCGGAATACCGTCGATTACCACGGTCAGGTCGAGATGGCGGTGGCGCGGAATGCGGCAAGGTGCCGCACACGATCACCGCGGTTGTGCCGATGTAGACTACGGCGGGATGCCGCGAGCTGCTGTAGTTCCGCGGTCAACACGCTCCGCACCCACCGCGGAGCGATCGCGTTCTGGAAGCGGAGGGTGTGCCGCGGACTCGCGACCGCGGAACTGCGGCGAGCAGTGCCGTTGTGTTCCAGAACGGCCGCGGAGGTGCTGCGGCAGAGCTGCGTAGATCCGCGAAGCACCGCGGATCTGTAGTGGCAACGTCACCGCAAGGTGACGAATTCGGAACGCCAAGTGCCTCCGCGTCACTGGACGCGTGTTCCGACGCGGTCGCACGGTTGTCGTGTCCGCCGTGGAGGCTTTGTCACCGGGGAACACTGTGGAATAACCACGGAACGACCGCGGAACGGCCGCAGAACGACCGCAGACTTATTAAAAAAAAAAAAAACGG
>SZWC01015866.1:8697-45188 GCA_023375785.1 Penium margaritaceum | reverse complement strand
TGGAGGCTTTGTCACCGGGGAACACTGTGGAATAACCACGGAACGACCGCGGAACGGCCGCAGAACGACCGCAGACTTATTAAAAAAAAAAAAAACGGTCGAAGTGGTGGTGGGCCCTCCCAGGACCTCCCGCTGAGACCGTGGACACTGCTGCTGCTGCTGCTACTCAAGGCAACGGCTGCGGTTGCTCACGACTTCAGCGGCTGCTGCGTCTCTGTTGCGCAGCTATGCGAGCACTGGCTCGCCGCTCTGATACCATGAGAGACAGCTCCTAGCGATGCTATTGTTGGCGTGGTAGTACAAGCCAGCTAGCTCACTCACTAGCACACACAGGTGTAGGTGAGAACAGCAAGGGGTTGGCTAGGGACACAAACACAAGTGTCAGAAGCTGCAAATATTGAAATGTGCATAGAGAGATGACAACTGAGGTCTGGGCAACCTAAATAGCGTCACGGACCTAGTGCACATCCACACGGCGCACAAGGGCAATATTCTCTAGCAGGACAAAACAGTAGCAAAAATACAGTTTTGGCCATAACTCCCTACAAACACGTCAGAACGATGAGCCGTTTGAACCAGAACGGCCGCACCATTGAGATCTACGTCCTAATAGGCTGCACGCCTACGTGCTGTTACACAACATGGATCTAGAAAATACGGAAGTCTTCTAGGCGGCGGCCGCCGCCGGCCGCTAGCCTTCTGCCACCATTGCCAGTCTCAGGGATGTGCACGTGAATGGACATGAGACGAGGGGTCACCGTAAGCTGTGTATAACACACTCAACAACAGCTTGTTGCTTAAGTCTGGTGCCCCCTTAGTCTGCTACTCTAGAGTCTAAGTCTGGAAGCTCTCGGTTTGTTACTCAGAAACGCGCGCACCAGTGTTTGTGCCAGAAAGCAGCTGAAAACTGAAAGTGACAGATTAGGAATGAAGAATGAATAACAATGGGAGACCCCTCCAAGTTCTAGCTCCCCCTCACTAGTGAAGAACTTGTTACTCAGCTAACCAGCCAATCAAAAAATAGTCCTAGACCTATTTTCTGCCAGAGAGGGTTTTCTCGGTGAGCCGTGCCAGACGCCTGACAGCCCAAAACCCGGGCGTCATTTGTTTTGCGTGAAAACTAGACCATATCATAATACCAACACTGCGAACGCAGTCTTGCCGTAAGAATCAGCTAGAAACAAAGCAGCAAAGAGTTATGGTTGCCCTAACCCAGGCAGTATTGGAAATAATTTTTAGGGCATGCAGGTCCATGCAAAAATGAACATGAGCTCTGTGTGTGAGTGCGATGCAAGACGGCAAGAATTAGGCTAAGTCTGGAACGCTAAATATAAAGAACAAGGAGAGAGTACAAATGAGCCCCTAGCGGGCTTAAGTAGGGGCACCGGCAGCTAGCCGCACCGGGCTCCGTCACCCCCGCTCAGCCCAAATGGGTCAGCGGAGAGAACACATCGTGTGTACACCACGATAACAATAACGGTGGTCTCCTCGAGGCACCGGAACAGCTCTCCGAGTAACCGGGTCTTGACCACCGAGAAAATAGGAACAGTGCTAGAAAATCTCAGAATGAGCGTCCAGACATCACACACGGCTTTCCAAACATTGGAAGCCCCACAACAGCCATCGGGTCTCCTCGTCGCACCGGTATAGTCCACCGGGTGTGCGGGTCTCAACCCATCGAGAAAACTCTCCTAGCTCCCGACAATCTCACAGGGCTACCGGAACGCATCGACTGTGTCTCGCAGGCGCTGTCGTACGTGCTGGAGAATTATCGAGACACCCCGAAGGCCTGTCGTGTCGTCACGCTCTCCTCCACCATATACCCTAGATGTGGGTATATCGGTAAACTACCAGTGTCGGTCGTGACGGGTGGAAGCCACACAAACCAACACACCCCTTGGCTGACATAGGCGTCCATGCCAGAACGAATGAACGAAGGCATTGAACAACAATGTATGGCAAGCTATAACATGCATGAGTCAACTCACACAGACACACATACACACACACACACACACACACACACTCACACACACACATACATACACACACTCATCTGCTATCCATCTAAGGTCTCCCTAGACACTGGCACAGCCCACCAAGTGTCTGGGTCTCGATCATGAGAGGAGTGATGCACACGCACACAAATGAGTGTAATTCACATACACATGTCAAAGGACAAGATGGTCACCTCGTGACATTGGCGGTACCAGGACCCGGGTCTCGACCGCTACGAGCAATCCAACACAATAGCATCATCATCCAAACACAGGTTCAAGGGAGGATCTCCTAGTAACACGGGTTCAACGCACCACGTGTCCGGGTCTCGACCAACAACTCGCATGCACATGCCACACACTGTATAGCCACACACTAAGACACACGATCACATGGTCTCCTCGTGACACTGGTACAATGCACCAAGTGTCCGGGTCTCGACCAACAGTGTGCTACCATCTATATGCAGTTGTGCAGGTACGTAGCATGAGCCACATGCGGGATGCTGTAGATGCTCACAACGGATCATGGACCTCGCCATGCATCTCCCATGGCGTCGCGTCAGGTCGAGGTCCACACAACACTCCCCCTGGACAGATGAACATGGCAACGATGTCCTCGACGGAGATGCTGATGTCGTAGCTGAACAGATCCTGGGCGATGAGTCATGTGGTGTATCCATCATGTAGAGATAGCTCCCCCTATCACTTGCGAGTCGACTCCCTCCCTCAAAGACGAAGTGGTGTCTCCGGCTACAACTCCTCATGTGAATCTGCATCACCTGGGGTATACCAGTCCTCGTGTGACTGCCAAGGGTCCCAACTCACAGTCTCTCCTGCCTCTGCACTGCTGCGATGCATCTGTGTGCGCCGGAGGAACAGGAATGGGCGAGCAGTACGCGTGTGTGGATGAAGTGGCGGACCTGGCCTTCGATACGGGATAGCACACCCTGAGCCACAAAGGTGTACTGCCAGAAGAGGAGAGCTGGAGCGACGAACCGGATCACCACTCGTGGATGAAGATGACGATGGGGCAGGTGAGTCGGGTGGATGAAGGTGCGTGACTGCAGTAGAAGAAGAAGGAGGAGCGATAATGGGGTCGACAGGAGCCAGGATGGTGGAAGCCAAAGGCACGCTCACCTCTCCTGTAACAGTGTCTCCAACGGACGTCATACTTGGAGCTGGTACAAGATCCTCCCCAAGTATGGGTGTGCTAGATGCTGCTGGCGGAAGGATCGTACCGATAGCAGTGATGCTCCCCTCCTCTGAAAATCGCTCACGCGCTGCTATCATCTCTCTCTGTAGCATGACTACACGCTCCTGTAGATCAGCATAATCTGTCTTGGACATGTCGAGGTGGCCCATGTCGACCTGGTGTAGAATAAGCTTTGCCTCACTGGATGCTGCACATGTAGACTGCACAACTTGTGACTACAACGCCATCTGCATCTCTGCTACTGAAGACGATGGAACTGGTGGTGCTGCATCCTCCTTGGGGTCAACCAAGCTCGCAATGTGCTGAGACGCTGGAACATCGAATGGAGCTGTAGGTGTCGCATCCACATCACAGCTCATGTCTGTCACGCGTGGAGTGAGTGGTCACATGCCGAGAGAGAAGGAGGAGGATTCGTCAGAGTCCGTAAAGCACGTGGAAACGTCGTCCGTGCAGGTACTGCCACTCTCGGCGTCGATGTGATCGGTAGGGTCACCAACAAGTGAAACTGAGGGGGCAGAACTCAGCTCCTGTTGACGAGATGATTCCATCTGCATGTATGGATCTGCTTCGGTATCCTCGACTACCGCCGTAATAGACACAGGTGTACAGGGCTCCAGCTGAGCAATATCCGTCAAAGCGACCAACAAGCGCAGCTGGCACTCATGCACTGTTTTGCCGGGAGGGCTGGTCGCTGCCACCTGCTCAACAATGGAGTGAAGACCACCATCTGACTCTGTCAAGTATGTCGCTGCTCCGTCGTGGGTACGGGAACCCGGAGACTGTAGGAACATGGACGACTCCTCACGCTGAGGCTGGTCCTCATGTACTGCAGATGAGACGGTGGAGCCTGCTGTGTTTGCTGCAGCATATGTCCCAGCGATGTCTCTCAGAACTGCTGCTTTCAAGAATGTCTCAACCTCCAAAAGACCAACCGGCCGACTCTGCTCATGCACTGCAACTGCTGTCGCACTGGTGTGAATCTCGTGCGCCAACGCCCCCAGAGATCCCTGTGGCGTATCCCGATCCACCCGGGACTCCTGTGCCACCGCCAGGTCGCTACCGGTCGGAGTCGCAAGTGGCACCGCCGAGGCACGCGGGACCTGCACTCCTCCTAATGCAACCTAGTGCTGCAGAATGTCCGACTGCTGCCCCAGCGTAGATGTCAAACTCGATGACATACATGTCTTAAGCCCTGCAATCTCCGTCGGACTGGTGTGATCCTGCTATACACACTCTCTCCAAAGTCCGGTAGACGCATCCCGATCCATACGGGACTCCTGTGCCGCCACTGGGCCTCCAGTGGTCGGAGCCGCGAGTGGCACCGCCCAAGTACGTCGTGCCTGCGCTCCTCCTGATGTCGCCTCCTGCTGTGGAAGATCTGAATCCAACTTGGGCAATGAAAGGCAACTCTCCACCATGAAGGCCATGTCAGGGTCAGACTCCACGCCATGTGCTGCCACCGTACAGCCTGCCTGTACGGTGACAGCACACCGTCTGCCTGAGCTGCCGCTCGGGCAGCACGCCCGGGCGCGAGTGCAGATCTTGTCACTACGGTCACATCAGGCAACGCGCGGTGACCACACTCCCCCTCGACAGGTACAGCAACGGAGGCCGAGGAGGTGGTGGATGTATCAAAACCGGCGCGAGCACGCAGTGTAGAGCGCTGACGCCGACGTCACGGAGTCACTCGACTAGAACGACTGCATGAAGACATGGCATCGCGAGAAGGCGTCGTGGTCACAGCAGAGTGGAGGATCGAAAGGATGGTGGCAGCCTGGGACTCGCTGGCAGATGGAGCTAAAGGTACACCATCGGATGAGGAAGGAGGAGAGGATGGAGCAGATGTGATCGAAGAGGCTGTCGACAAACGAGTAGTAGAAGCACGCTCAGTAATGACGAGGTCACAAAGCTGCTGCACTGTCTGTCGAAGGCCGTGGATCTCAGCGAATATGCTCGCCAGAGGTCCAGCTAGGGGATCTACCAACGCCGGCAGATCCGTATGCTGTGGAGGACGCAGGCTCAGACGAGGCTATAGCCAAGGTGGATGCCAACCGGGAGGGCGCGTCCAACAGCAACGCCAACCATGACGTCCATCACGACAATAGTAGCAAGCGAACGCGCAGGACGCCTGCTCAGATGTTTGCACACTCATGTCGTACGCTGGACGATTGATAGGTACCGAGGGCACCTACTCCCAGTGGTAAACACCAAGCCACGGGAGAGAATGAGGCCCGTAGGAACTGTCACTCCTGGAGGTCAGGACGTCCGGGTCAGCAAACGTGACCAGACGGGAAGCGCTGCACTACCACAGCATGTTCGGAGACTAGAGTCTGACTAACTGCGGCCACTAATGTTGCTGCCACTAATGGAGCGAAGACTGCTCCAAGACGAGGAGGGGTGGCGGTTGCACGTGTGGCTGCTGCTCCAAGCGGTAGACGACCCAGCCCTCGGAGATGGTAAGACTCGAATCCGCCGTCGATCCTACGGGGTGAAGTGCACGCACCAATCCACGGGCCCCAGGAAGACGCCGGTCCATGACGCGTCTCGAAGCGGAGATCGCCGCTGACGACCGTCCGCTATCGGCTGAGAAGGCAAAAGTGCAAGCTGTTGCGCAGCTGCCGTACTATGTAGTCGTTGACACTCCACCGCCGAATGCTGCTATTGCGGCTATGAGAGCTGCTGCTGTTGCGGCGGTAGTAGTTGGAAGATCATCCTTTTCTCGTACTGTTTTTTTTCCTTGCCCACGGCCACCCCCCTCTTTTTTCTTTTCTTTTGCCCTCACCCTCCACCCCTTTTTTTTCTGGGTCTCCCCTTTGCTCGCCTTAGGCCCTTGCCCTTTTTTGGTTGCTTTTTCTCCTTTTCTTTCACTCGCTTGCAGGCGTACCAATTTTTGTATTCTTTGCTACTCCTCCCCCCCTTTTCTCGATTGCCCATAAGGTGGGCGAACGGAGAAAACAAGGAGGGGGGGTGTCCGGCTTGTCCGGCCCTCCCTCCCGTGAACACGTGCTCGCTCGCTCGTTGAGCGAGCAAGTGAGCGAGTGGGTGTTGTGGGGAGGAGGGAGCGAGGGGGGGGGGTCCTGTCCGCCCCTCTGACCCGACCCCTCCGTCGGTCGGCCGACGGGGCCGACGGGGCCGAGGGGGCCCACGAGGCCGACGGGCCCCCTCCGAAGGGTCCCTCGAAGGGGCTCAGCGGGGCCCTCGGAGGGTCCCCCTGAGAAGGGGAGGAAGGGAGGGGGGGGGTGCGAACGGGACCGACAGGCCCCCTTAGAGGCCCCCCCCCTTAGAGGAGGGCTGCGAGGCCCTCCTCATAGCGGCAGCAGCAGCTGTAGCGGTAGGTGCAGCTGCTGCAGTTGTTGCTGCTACTGCTATTTCTACTGCTACTGTTGCTCTACGCAGCTGCTGCTGCAGCTGCTTGCTGCTGTCGCCGCGGCTGCTGCTACTGCACGCTGCTTCTGCTGCCGCCGCTTCTGCAGTAGCTGCTGCTGCTGCTGCTGCTATATGTTGCTGCTGCTACTCTGCGCAGCAGCTACTACTGCTACCGCGGCTGCTGCTGCAACACGCTGCTGTTGCTGCCGTCACTGTTGCACACTGCTGTAGTTGCCGCTGTTGCTATAGTAGCTGCTGCTGCTACTGCTATATGCTGCTGCTGCTGACGCTACTACTGAAGCAACTGATGCGCTACTACAGCTGCTTTTGCCGCTGCTGCTACTGCTGCACGCTCCCCCTGCTGCTGCTGCACTCTGCTGCTGCTACTGCCGACGCTACTGCTGCTGCCGACGCTGCTGCTGCTGCTGACGCTACTGCTGCTGCTGCCGCCGTTGTTGCAGTGGCTGCTACTGCTGTTGCTTTTGTTGTTGCCGCCGCAGTCGCTATTGCTCCTTTTCGCAGCTCACCGCCCCTGTGGAATTCACTTGCAGTCGTTTTGCACTCCCTCACGCTGCTGCCGGCGTGGCGCCACGTGGCGCGTTCTCTTTGCGTTCCGCCCACTGGTGCTCCTTCTGCTGCTCACACGCCCTCCTGTGCTCTGATACCATATAGGAGATAATTTTTAGGGCATGCAAGCCCATGCAAAAATGAACATGAGCTCTGTGTGTGAGTGCGATGCAAGATGGCAAGAATTAGGCTAAGTCTGGAACGCTGAATATAAAGAACAAGGAGAGAGTACAAATGAGCCCCTAGCGGGCTTAAGCAGGGGCACCGGCAGCTAGCCGCACCGGGCCCCGTCACCCCCGCTGAGCCCAAATGGGTCAGCGGGGAGAACACACTGCGTACACCACGATAACAATAACGGTGGTCTCCTCGATGCACCAGAATAGCTCTCCGAGTACGGGGTCTCGACCACCGAGAAAATAGGAACAGTGCTAGAAAATCTCAGAATCAGCGTCCAGACATGACACACGGCTTTCCGAACATCAGAAGCCCCACAACTGCCATCGGGTCTCCTTGTCGCACCAGTATAGTCCACCGGGTGCGCGGGTCTCAACCCACCGAGAAAACTCTCCTAGCTCCCGACAAGCCTACAGGGCTATCGGAACTCATCGACTGCGTCTCGCAGGCGCTGTCGTACGTGCTGGAGAAGTATCGAGACACCCCGAAGGCCTGTCGTGTCGTCACGCTCTCCTCCACCATATACCCCAGATGTGGGTATATCGGTAAACTACCAGTGTGAGTCGTGACGGGTGGAAGCCAGAAAAACCAACAGGCAGTGCCTATGACGGTCCACGATGCCAAACAGTGCCACGCAGCAAGAGACATGGACCCTGTTGTGATTTGTGACATTCTTGTACAGTCTACTGTGACCACTCGGCCGTGTCCATACTCGTGCAGATCCCTGAGGCGGGCCCAGGTGACACCGGTGCGACGACTGGCGGCGGACTATGAGCTTGGGGCTGGCCGACTACCGTTCCTAAGCCTCGGACACTGCCGGGACTTCCTGATGTTTTTTCTGCAGCTTGCAGGAGTTTTTCGATGGACTGGCCATGAGCCCAATTTGCATGTTTTTGCATTGCGTATCCACTGTCTGATGATGGATGCATGCATGTTGACAGTCGAGCGTCCATCTTGTGATCCTGCACATCTAGGTTCAGACAGCATAGCATTCTGACATGTGCGCGCAGAGTTATGGCCAAAACAATGGTTTTGGGCCGGTGTTTAGGACAGCTCTTGGACCGCCGCGTGCGACACCCGCTGAGCGCCGTGACAGGTATTTATGCCATGGAGCTGTCATTTGTCATCTCTCTCTGCAAATGCTATTGAAGCATTCAGACACTTTGCATTGTGTCCCCTAGCCAAACTCTTGCCGTTGCGTGCACGACTTGTGGCTGTTGTCACAGTCTGATCAGGCACTGAAGCCTGGTCAACGGGAGTGTTGCTAGGAAGCTTCCTTGCATCTTCTCATGGTATCAGAGCCGTGAGACAGTTCTCACTGAGTTGCACAACGGAGACGCAACAGAGTTGCAGCAGTTAGAGTCACCGCTGCAGCAGATCCACTAGGGCCTGTCGAAGACAGTCGGTCGCCGTCGACGCACCCCACACCCATCACGTGAGACCGTAGCAGCGGCGTTGCCACCGTGCCAGCAGTAGCATAGCACCAGAGTAGCAGGAGCAGCAACGGCAGCAGCAGCGTTGTAGCAGTAGCCACAGCAGCGCTGGCGGCTACAGCGAGTGCAGCCGTCGTCCGCAGCCGCAGCGGCAGCCGCGGCAACAACAGCGCAGCGCAGCAGCGGCGGCAAGAGCAGAGTAGCAGCAGCGGCGGCAAGAGCGGCGCAATAGCAGTAGCTGCAGCCGTGACGATAGTAGCAGAGTAGCAGCAGCTACAGCAACAGCAGTGCAGCAGCTGTAGCAGTAGCAGTGCGCGGCGGCGGCAGCGCACAGCAGCAGCAGCGGCATTGCGTAGCCGCTGCTGCCACTTCTGCACACGCAACCATGCAACTGCTGCTGCAGCTGCCAGTACAGCTGTAGCAGCAGCTGAGCGGAAGGTGCGCAGCTTCCGTGCTGCTTCCCGTAGCAGCCACGGAGCAGCTGCATGCTCGCGCTGAATCGCGAGAAAAAAAAGGGGGGGGAGTCGAGCTGACATCAGCATTTTTGCTTGCTGACGTCATCAGGTCGTGCTGACGTCAGCAACCACCTGCTGATGTCAGCACCATACTTTGCCAATTTTTGGCCGGACAGTCAACATTTGCCAGCGTCTCAAATCCTCGAGAAACACTGACGCTTTCAAAATCCGACAAACTTGAACTCTCGACCCATACTGAGAGGCGATATGAACTCGTCTGACAACAAGGAGGGGACAGGTGATCCCTCCTCTTCTTCTAGGGTCCTGAGCCCGCGCTCGCAGGCCATTGAGGACCTGCAGAGTCAGTAGGATGAGATGCGTCGCCTACAGCGGGAGCAGACTGATGCCATCCGCACGCTGACTGAGCTTCTGCGTGCCCAATCCACGGTCCCACGGCAGGTTTCCAAGAAAGCTGTCGGCGTCACGGTCTCTACACAGCAGTCAGCTCAGGCACTCGTGACAGGAGCTAGACCTGACCCACCACCTTCTGACCTCCTGGATGATGATCCATTCATGCCAGGCATCACAGGCGACTCCGCGGATCATGAGATTCGAGTTCTTCAGGAGCGCCTACGTCAGGTGGAGACGGGCACCAGATCTCCTTGGTTTCCTCCGATACGACCGTCACTCGACTATCCCGGTGACTATCCCCTTCCAGGATTCTTCCCCATCCCTCATCCTCCTCAGCTTGCGGTTGCTCTCCCCGCGGATCGGCAACCCAAGGACTTTGAGACACCACCTCCATGGTACGTCAGTGAGGACGGCTTCGACTGCTGGGAGATCCTCTTTCACGTTTGGGCTACTTTAGAGGGAGTGTGGCCCTACTACCATAGCCCGTATCAGCCTACAGACCCAGCACAGGTGCTGACAGCAGCCAAGGCGATGCACGGACTCCTATACGCCATGCCACGCGAGACCGTCATCGATTTCCGCCCCTTCCTTGGCGAGGCCGGCACAGGCACCGGCGCCGATCCCCGTGGAGGTTGGGATCTGGCCATATCCCTGCTGGCTGCAAAGACGCACGCCACTCTTGCAGCACACATTCGTGCCTTCCACTCTCTCCGTCAGGGACTTGCAGAGCCTGCAGCCGGTTACTGGCAACGCGCCATGCGCATCTACACGCGCCTTGGGACCTCAGGAGGCACACAGTTGTGGGCGCTCCGTACGATGATTCTCGGAGTTCGCCTTGAGTACACTGACACCTCCACACGGTACAGCGACGCTGTCCTCGAGCCCTTTTCAGCCACTCTGTAGCTTCTCCCTTGGGTGCATCAGCTCTTCCTCCAGGTGACTTCAGCCCGCGAGGTAGCCGTGGTCCATCAGGAGACTTCTCTTGCTGTAGCAGTCGTCGCATCACTACCATCTTCCCTCCTGCAGTCTCCTTCTTCATCCTGAATCACGTCCTCATCACACCCACTCAGACACAGGGTGTTGCAGCAGCAACTCAGGGGAAGAAGAAGAAGGGGAAACGTGGATCAGGTCAGCAGCAGTCACAGCAGCAATCGTCATCCAGTGGTAGCAGTGGACGTTATGTTCACTGTTACAACTGTGGAGGCACCCATCGCTACACCGAGTGCCAGCAGCCGCTCGACTGGGCGCGGATTACTCGTGGGCTTTAGGCTGCACACGCCCTCTATTCCACGTCCATCACGTCATCCTCGCCTTCATCCGAACGCGTGGCGGCCACGACTGCAGCTGTTTCCGCTCCCTCACCGGCGAGTAGCAGTGATCCGGACCCACGCGACCACAACATCGCTGAGCTCCGACACCTTCGGACGCTCCGCTTTTACGGAGGTGCGAGTGTGTTGTCATCGGCAGGTGGTCCACAGACTGTCTTTCCGTCCGTTCCTATGGGTCCTGACGACGCGTGTGGGGGAGCACTGTCATCATGTGATGATGATGGGCCTGACTGCACCGATTGGGTTCATGAGTCTCATCTTTGTGCCCTGCGTCGTTCCTGCCCATTGACGGCTCAGCGTCCCTTTGATGCCGAGTGTTCCATTGCCCGTTGTACAATGACGTCCACCAGTCGTGACTCCGGTGACACTTGGATCATCGATTCTGGTGCCACTCATCACATGACGTGTCGTTGTAGTGATTTTGTTGTTCTCGGTCCTGTCACGTCTGTCCGTTCCGTCCGTACAGGCTCTGGTCAGTCCTTGCCAGTCCATGGTGTTGGGGTTGTATGTTTGGACAGTCCGTCTGGCCCCTTGTACCTTTCCGACGTGTTGTTTGTGCCTGATCTTGAGCTCAGCCTGCTTTCTGTGCGAGCCTGCACATTGATGGGTCTCTCTGTGGAGCATACCGCAGACTCAGCGACTGTGACTGCTATTGACACTCACAGCGTTGTCCTTTGTGCCTCATTGGTAGATGATCTATATCGCGTCTCTCGGACCTCCTCCCCTTGCTCTCCTTCCTCCTCCGGTTGGGTCTTTGTCACTGGTGTTCTGTCTCCGGGATACCAGCGGTTGCTTCATCGCCGTTTGTGTCACGTGGGCTCTGATACTGTGTCGAAGCTCATTCGGACACAATGAGCTCTCGGTCTTGACACGGCCTCTTTTGAGAAACCACCCAAGACCGACTGTCTCTTTTTCGCTCAGGGGAAGATGCACCGATTCGCCTACCCTGACTCTCGTTCCCGAGCGCTTCGGCCTCTCGAGCTAGTTCACTCAGACCTTCTCGGTCCTCTTCCGGTCGAGTCCCTATCTGATCAGGGCTGGTATGTTCTGACTATGACTGAGGACTTTACCTGGATGCGGTGGGTCTACAGCCTGCATCAGAAGAGCGACGCCGCCCTTGCGGTTTGACTCTGGCTAATGATGGCTGAGCATCAGTCACGTCACATGCTACATAATTTCTGCTCGGATTGCAGCGGTGAGTTCCTTGGCGAGATGGACGGGTTCTTTGCTTAGCACGGGATTTGTCACCAGGTCTCCGCTCCTGCTACCCCTTAGCAGAAAGGTGTTTCCGAGTGCTGGAACCGCACCATGGAGGATGCGGTTCACACTATATGGTCTGAGTGCGGTCTCCCTGAGTCCTTTGTCTTTGAGGGTTTCGCCTACATGACTTGGGTCTGGAACCGCCTCCCGCACCGTCCGCTTCCGGGCCACATTACACCGTATGAGCTCTGGTTTGGCCACCGTGCTGACCTTAGTCTCACTCACGTCTGGGGATCCCTAGCCTCTGTGTGGTACACCGAGGACCATCAGGGGTCCAAGGTCTCACCTCGGGGCCGCTTGTGTGCCTTCGTAGGCATTTCCCCGTGGTCGAAGGCCTGGCGCTTCTAGGACCCTACTCTTCATCGCGTCATTGAGTCACGCGACGCTCTCTTTTTCGAGTCTCTCACCTACCGTGACCTGACTTAGATCACGGCACTCTCCGCCACACATGTTCCTACCTGTGAGGGTTCTTGGCGGATGTGGGAGAATTCTACGCCAGCGAGCACCTCTCACCAGGCTGATGTGTCCGTTCGAGCCCCTTTCACCTCTCGGTCTCCTGCCCTTGATAACCTGGCGATCATCGCCGTCGGTCTAGAGACCTTACCTATACAGCCTGTTTCACGCCCCACAGGTGCCCCTGCTTCTGTTCCCGTGCCTATTTCTGCGCCAGTACCTGCGTCTGCTGGCAGTCCTATTTCTGTGTCTGGTCCAGTCTCGCCTACTACCAAATCTGCTAGTGGCACTCTTGCCTCTGTGTCAGGTCCAATCTTGCCTGCTCCTACTGTCACACCCTGCCCCATATCCCCCACACACGCATCTCCTCGCACGGCATCACCTGCCTTGCCTCAGTCCCCACCATCTGTGGTCGTGCCCGTCCCTGAGCCTGAGGTGCGCCCCTTGAGCTCCGGTTACTCCCGTGAGCCCGGTGGCCGTCTTCGACCACTGGATTCCGGAGCTCAACGAGCGTCGGGCCCCGCACCCTGGTGCCCCTCTCGCAGCATCGCGAGTGGGGACCCCGGCACAAAGGCCCTAGGCCTGAGTGTCCACACTGAGCTCACAAAGGTACATCCAGCATGCCCCGTAGGACACGATCTCGTCACTCGCGAGTTCCATATCGCTTGTGATGCAACAGCTGATCTTGTGGTTGTCAGGCCTAGCACCGAGGCGTGTGCCCTTGCCACGCAGAGCTCTCCCTCTATGGCGCCCGGCCCGGGCACCCTGAGGGAAGCTCTCTCATCACAGGATGCTGACGCTTGGCGCGCTGCCTATGAGGATGAGCTTCGCGCTATCCGAGAGCATAGAGACAAGCCGAGCTTGTCGACCTTCCGCCTGGGAGGAAGGCTATTGAGGTCAAGTGGGTCTTTCGCAAGAAATTGAAACCGGATGGCTCACTGGAATGCTACAAGGCCTGTTTGGTCGTCAAGGGGTACTCTCAGATTGAGGGCATTGATTACGCTGACACTTTTGCTCCTGTCGGCCGCATGACCTCAGCTCGAGCTCTGTTTGGTGCAGTGGCTTAGCATGACTTGGAACTACACCAGATGGACGTGAACAATGTGTTCCTCCATGGCTCTCTAGAGGAGGAGATTTATGTGGCTCAGCCACCAGGCTTTGAGGATGGTAACAAGGTCTGGCGCTTGTGCAAGTCCGTGTACGGCCTCAAGCAGTCTCTGCAATGTTGGAACCGGGAGATCACCGGCACTTTGACTCGTGTGGGATATGTACAGAGCGAGGCAGATCCCTCTCTCTTCATCCTACCGACACCCGAGTGGTTCACCGCCATCCTGGTCTATGTTGATGACCTTCTGATCGTGTCTTCATCCCTGGAGGTCGTGAAGAGGCCAATGCTGTCCTTCAGACTGCCTACAGGATGAAGGACCTCGATCTTGCATCGGTGTTTTTTGGTATGGAGATCGTGCGAGATCGCAGGCGTCGGACTCTGTTGCTGCATCAGGTCTGATATGCACGAGTCGTGGGGGAGCGTTTCAGTGACCTCCTTGGTGTAGTGCCCACCGCTTCCACACCTCTTACACCTGATGGGCAGGATGCCTTGAAGGTGGATGATCCCACACAGCTGGGGGAGACAGTGGACGTGCCCTTGTACCTTCGTCTCACCGGATCTCTGATGTACCTGGCCACTACCACACATCCTGACATCGCTTTTGTTGTCAACCTCCTTGCTCAGTTCTCGCAGGCTCCACGTGCCAGAGCCCTTCATGCGGCTCTGCGAGTGGTTCGGTACGTGGTCTCCACGCCGTACCTCGGACTCTTCTTTCGTCGGCAGTGTTCGATGGTCCTTGATGGCTACACTGACAGCGACTGGGCCTGGAGCCCAGATGGACGCAGCCGTGTTGGCTACGTGTTCCTGCTCAGCGGTACCGCTTTGTCTTGGCGTAACGGGAAGCAGGGCTGCATCGCACGTAGCTCGTCGGAGGCAGAGTACGTTGCTTTGGATGCAGGGGCTGTTGAGGCGGTATGGCTGCAGCGCCTGTTTCTTGAGCTTGGTCAGTCAGTACCCGCCATTGTGCTTTGTTGCGACAACCAGAGTGCTCTTGCCATTGCAGAGAACTCCGGTGTCTTTCACGCTCGCACAAAGCACATTGCGGTTGAGCATCACTTTGTGCATGATCTTGTGGAGCGACACGTGATCTCCGTCATGTGGGTTGGCACTGACATGCAACGTGTTGATTTCTTGACGAAGGCACTAGCTCGCGAAAAGTTCCTGGTGGCCATTTGTTCTGTTGGGCTTCGCCCTATGCCGGAGAGTGGTTGAGTGTGGGATGTGTGTCCATGTCCCATCTGTTTTACACACACTATTGTACTTGTCCCAGTGCAGAACGTGTATGAACATGCGTACCATCGGATCATGGGGGAGTGTTGTGATTTGTGACGTTCTTGTACAGTCTACTATGACCACTCGGCCGTGTCCATACTCGTGCAGATCCCTGAGGCGGGCCCTGGTGACACCGGTGCGACGACTGGCAGCGGACTACCAGCTTGGGGCTGGCCGACTACCGTTTCAGAGCCTCGGAAAGTGCCGGGACTTCCTGCTGTTTTTTCTGCAGCTTGCAGGAGTTTTTCGGTGGACTGGCCATGAGCCCAATTTGCATGTTTTTGCATTGCGTGTCCACCGTCTGATGATGGATGCATGCATGTGACCAGTTGTAGCGTCCGTCTTGTGATCCTGCATGTCTAGGTTGAGACGGCGTAGCATTCTGACATGTGTGCACAGAGGTATGGCCAAAACAGTGGTTTTGGGCCGGTTTTTAGGACAGCTCTTGGACCGCCGCGTGCAACACCCGCCGTGCGCCGCGGCAGGTATTGATGCCATGGACCTGTCATTTCTCATCTCCCTCTGCAAATGCTATTGAAGCATTTAGACACTTTGCCTTGTGTCCCCTAGCCAAACTCTTGCTGTTGCGTGCACGACTTGTGATTGTCGTCACCGTCTGATCAGGCACTGACGCCTGGTCAACGGGAGTGTTGCTAGGAAGCTTCCTTGCATCTTCTCAGACCCTAGGCAGAGCATGATGCTCCAGACGCAATGGCCCAGTCAGAACCAATGCTGGGTGCACATATACAGCATTTGAGGTGGCAGTGACCACCGGCGGCTTGACCGCCAAGGAGGCCTGCCGATGGAGCTGAGCACGTCGCCGGAGGGAGAAGGCTCCAGCAAAATGCGAGTGAGCCTCAGTGTGCGTTGGCTCCATCGGACGACACTCCACCTGCACCGAGTCTCGCCGTCAGTCATCTGCATGCCGATATACACAAGCCGGGATGATACAACAGAGCACAATGAGAGATGCGCAAAAACCAACACTCCCCCATGACTCACAGGCATCATGCACATGGGTGGGCAGAGACACAGTCAACAACCAGACTCCCCCAGGGCACGCAGAGACGCTGGCAGGGACAAAGAGAGCCACTCACGGAGGCACGCCAATCAAAATCACAGCCTTCTTGATCGAGTCGCGTTTCAGTGCCTTGGTCAAGAAGTCAGCCAGTTGCCGTGCTGTCTCAACCCACACAATGCTTATGCTGCCGTCATGCAACAGTGAACGCACATAGTGATACTCAACATTGATGTGCTTTGTGCATGTGTGATGCACGCCATCATTATCGGTGATGGCCATGGCAGTCTCATTGTCACAATGCAACGTGATGGATGCGACAGATTGACGCAATTCGGACAACAGGCGACACAATCACACACTCTCACTCGCGCCTGAGCTAAGGGCCACGTACTCAGCCTTAGCAGTGCTGCATGCAATGCACCCCTGCTTTCCACTATGCCAGGACACAGCCGTGCAGCCAATCAAAAAGATCCAGCCTGTGCGACTCTTACCGTGTGGACTGCCGGCCCAGTCACTGTCGGTGTAGCTCACCACGACGATAGACGTCTGGCGGCAGAACATGACACCTCGCCGAGGAGTCGAGACAAAGTAGCCCAGTACTTGGACCGCGGCCTCAAAGTGGAGGTAACGCGGCTCCTGAGAAAACAAAGCCAGGAGGTTGACGACAAACGCAATGTCTGGGCGTTGTCGTCGCTAGGAACATCAGTGACCCGATGACTCGTAGATACGTGGTCACGTCAACAGGCTCCTCCACAACGGCTGGGTCAGGACTCTTCACCTTCACAAGCCATCAGGTGACATGGGTGAAAATGCGTTGGGCACAAGGGGCACATCCTTGGCGAAGCGAGTGGACAAGGTTTGTACATACGCAGCCTGGTGGACATGTAGGATGCCCTGGGAGGGATCATGCTTGAGCTCCATGCCCAGGAAGACTCGGGCAGACCCAAGATCCTTCATCTGGTAGGCGATATGGAGCAGGTCCTTGACACATTGTATGGCATCCATATTTGGCGATGCAATGAGGACATCGTCGACGTAGACCAGGACAGCGGTGAGGGTCAGGCCTTGCGGGCTGACGAACAGTGCGGGATGAGCGGTGCTGCATTGAAGGCCGTTGCGAAGGAGCGTGCTGCTGATCTCTTGGTTCCAGCACCAAGGTGACTGCTTCAGGCCGTTGAGGGCCTTCCGCATCCTCTAGACTCTCCCAGTGCCGTTGTCGAAGCCGGAAGGCTACACCATGTAAATCTCCTCACCCTCCAGTGAGCCATGGAGGAAGGCGTTGTTGACATCCATCTGATACAGCTCCCACCCATGCTGGGCAACCAGGCTGAAGAGCGCCCGACTCATGAAGAACCGGCCGACTGGGGCAAAGATTTGTTCGTAATCAACCCCAGGGACCTGAGCAAATCCCTTGGCTGTGAGACGGGCCTTGTACTTGTCCAAGGACCCGTCGGGTTTCCATTTGCGCCAAAAGACCCATTTGGCACCGATGGCCTTCCGACTTGGAGGGAGGTTGACGAGGTCATACATGTGGTGCTACCGGCTAGCAGCAAGCTCGACAGAGCAGGCAGCATCCCAGTGTGCGACCTCAGAAGAGGCTCAAGCCTCGCGCAGAGTGGCTGGGTCCTCCGGGCGTGCTATGGAGAGGAGTGAGAGAGCGTGTGCATCTCGAGCTCCAGGTGGGATGCATGCGAGTGCAGTCATGACAGCATGCTGATGCTCGTGATAAAGTATGGTGTAGTCCAGTGCAGAGCCAAGATGAAGGTCTACAATGATAGCCAAAGTGGTCAGGCCGAGGGCCTTAGTGCCAGGGTCCCCACTCACAACCTTAGGAGTGGAAGAGACACGTGGAGCGACAGGGGGCCGAGACGCCATAGGGCGAGGTGCTGCGGTCTACGCGCTCACTGACGGTCTGGGACGGAGGCTACCGCCTGGGCCACGCATGTAGCGCGGCAGGCCAAGAGATGGCACCGAGTCTGATGGGCCGACGAAGGCGGACGGGGTCGCTGGCCCGGAGGGCCCAGCGGACGTGACTGGGGCTGCTGGCCCGGAGGGTGAAGCGGACGCGACTGGGGCCGCCGGCCCGGAGGGGCCGGCGAGCGCAACTGGGGCGGCTGGCTTGGAGGGACCAGTGGACGCGACTGGGACGCCTAGCCCCGAGGGACCGGTGGACGCGATTGGGGCTGCAGGCTCGGAGGGGCTAGAGGGCGCGACTGGGACAGCCGGTCCGGAGGGGCCAGCGGGCGCAGCTGGGGCTGCTGGCTCGGAGGGGCCAGTAGGAGCAACTGGGGCTACTGGCTCGGAGGGGCCAGTGGGCGAGATTGGGACTGCTCGCTCAGAGGGGCCAGTGGGTGCGACGGGGGCTGCTGGCTCAGAGGGACGAAGTGATGTGCCTCTCAGAAGCGATAGGACGGAGGACGGGCTCACTACTCCCCCACGCGACGGGAGGGGCACCGACGAGCCAGAGCGAACGAGATTACGTGGAAACAGCTCCTCAAAGAAGAGGGCATCATGGGAATCGATGATGTAGTGTCGGGAGGGATCCGAGAAGCGCCAAGCCTTGGACTGACGAGAGACACTGAGAAAGGTGCAAGGACGTCCGTGGGGGGCGAGCTTGCCGCCCTGCTGCGGGACGGGCAGCCACACAATGGCCACGTAGCCCCAGACGCGAGCAGGGCGGAGGTTGGCTCGTTGAACGCACCAGTGCTGGTACGGGGTGGACTGGCGAGGAAGGGGTCCGTGGGGAATCCGGTTCCACACCCACGTCATGTAGGCCATAGCTTCAAAATAGAAGCCATCGGAGAGGCCACACTCAACTCGCATGGTGTGGACGGCATCAACCATGGTACAGTTCCACCACTCGGAGACGCCGTTTTAGACGGGCGTGTAGGGGACGGATGTCTCGTGGTGGATACCGCGGGAGGCGCGGAAAGTCGTGGTCTCGCCCATGTACTCACCACCGTGATCAGAGCAAAAACGGCAACGAGATCGACCACACACACGTTGCGCAAGGACAATCCAGTCCTGAATGTCACGGGCGACATCGCTCTTCTGCCAAAGGCAGAAGACCCAGCAGTAGTCGTCTGTGAGGGTGAGGACATAGCGGCCATACTCTCCGACAGACTCGGTAGGGAGAGGACCCATGACATCGGAGTGAACCAGGTCTAGAGGGGCGGATGTACGGGAGGAGGGAAGAGGATATGTGGACCGATACATCTTGTCCAGAGCGCAATCAACGCACTCTGTGGGGAACGGGAGAGGGAAAGTCTCTGGGTCAAGGTCCTTGGCCGGCTGGGTGCAGAGCATGCTGTCTATGACAGCAGAGTGGACGTGGCAAAGACGGCGGTGCAAGAGTTGGGTGTGTTGTGGAGAGAGCATGCTGGTGTCGAACACATGGCCTGTGGCTGCCAACGAGGAGGGGACGAAAGGAGAGGAGGACAGACGAGGTATGTGCCACATGTTGCCACGGGCGGTGGCATGCAATACGACTAACCGGACGGACGCAATGACACAGTGCCAACACCACGCGAGTGCACAACGTCCATGCTTATGTGGTCAAGGGCAGTAACGCACAGAAGGCTGAGCTCAAGACCAGGGATGAAGAGGACATCGGTCAAGAAGATATCACCGGCAGGACCATGGAAACGAACGATGCCGGCACCGCGGACAGGTAACACCTTTCCGGAGCCCGTACGGACCCCGGAGACATCACCAACAAGACCAAGCATATTGAAGGCCTCGCAAGAGGCCGTCATGTGATGCATGGCTCCGGAGTCGATGATCCAGGTCTCGGCAGGGTCCTGGACCTCTGTCGCCAGATCATTGACAGTCACATGGTAGCAAACGAGAGATGCAGACGCGGTGGAAGGGGGTGCAAAACAAGACTGCCAATCATCAAGCCACGGGACGTCATCACGAAAGGGGGCAGAGGAGATCACAGGGGATGGCAAGGCAATCAAGGAAGTAGGACACGACCGCAGCTCAAGCTCAGTCATGCAGGGTAATGGAGACGAGCAAGAGGTGACGCAACTCACACTTCCCTGGGGGGGAGGGCGAGGCAGGCCGAGCTGAAGGGCAATGAACTGCTCCAGCTGACGCTCGCGCGTGGACGACCCGGGAGTGTAGATTGAGTGCGGAGTGATGGCGCCAGAGCCTGGATAGAAGGAGGACTATCCCGGTAAAGGGAACGGAGGTGCCGACAGCTACGGATGATACTGCTGAGGAGCTGGCGTCTGCAAGACTGGTGGTACAGTCAGAGGATTGGATCAATAGGACGGGGTTGAGGCATCAGGGGTGGCGACAGCTACGACGGCAAAGGCGAGACGGCGCTCCCGTTGGCAACGCATGGTGGCGATGACGTGCGCCTCGTCCGTCGGTAGTGGGCACGTGTACCACCCGTGCCCTGGCTGGCCATAGTTGTGGCAGACCGAGCCACTGCTGGACCCAGTTGAGTGTTGCTGCTGCTGCTGCTGCTGACCCTTGCCCTTCTTGCCCCGGTGCTTCTTCTTCCCCGACGACAAGGAGCTGGAGGAGGAAGAAGCGGCTACTAGGGAAGCGACTGTCATGGAAGCGATGGCAGGGGAGGTAAGGGCCTCTGTGCGCTGGAGACGGGACTCCAGGTGACCTTCCTCAATCCTGAAGAAGAGCTTGTATGCCTAGGACATAAGGGTGCCCAGGACCGCCATGGTGGAGAGGACGCCCTGGGAGTAGTGGACGAAGACGTCTGTGTATGCATTGGTGGAACCGCGCTTGATGGTGAGGAGCGCGGCCAGAGGGGGTGGAGCAGATGTGCCTAGGCGGCGAAGGATGTCTTCAGCCCACTGCCAATACGTAGTGACTGTCTCGGTCTCCCCCATGTGCAGGGAGTTGAACTCCTTCAGTAGACGGCTGGTCGCAATGTCGCTAGACAGGCGATGAGGATGAGTGAGGACGTGCCATGCGGCTGCAGGGTCTGGTTTGCCGCCAGTGGTAAAGTCGCCGAGAAAGGGCTCTAGGGCCATGCGGGAAGCCGGAGGAGCGACGGGGACAAGGGCGCGTACAACACGACCCGTGTCATACAGCTGGTCGGCCTGGGTGGAGTCGTACGAGAGGGTGTAGTATGCCCACAGACCCTCACCCTATGCCCAGATGCGGAAGCTAAGCTCCCAGCTTCGGAACTGCTCGCCGGCCTGAAGCGGCGTGGGCGGTGTCTCAAAGTCCTTTTGCCTGCGGCCGGCATCGAGAGTGGGGCCAAGGACGGTGGTCACTGTCTGCCGCTGGCGCTGAGTCTGCTATTGCGCCACGTAATGCGTGGGAGCGGACACAACGGGATTGGTGTACCCAGGAGGAATGAACCGCGGAGGGGCACTGGTGAGAGTCCGTGAGGCTAGTGGCTGTAGTGCTACAAGCTGTTGCGTCAGGGCGGTGAGCTGTTGCTGAATGGCAGTCGGGGGTCAAAGGTACTGGTGACGATGCCTGTGGGCTGTTGCTGCTGTTGCTGCAGCTGCTGCTGCTGATGCTGCTGATGTTGCTGCTACTGTTGCTGCTGCTGTTGCAGCTGATGCAACTGTTGCAAGAAAGGGGGGCTGGTGTCCCCCCAACAGAGGAGGACCCCTCCCACTGGGGCTGTTAGCCATGGTGGGTTTTGGTGCCCCTTCTTTTCTTCTGTGCTGCTAATGTCAGCAGTGACGTCAGCTTAGGACGGCTGACATCAGCAGCCACCACCGCGTTATCTGTAGGGCTGCTGCTTTAGATATCTCTCCCCCTCTTTTCTTCACCCTTTTTTGTGGTGATGACATCAACAGTGACATCAACAACGGGATGCTGACGTCAGCAGTGGTCGTTGTTTGGGCCACTACTGCAACTACTGCTGCTCTTGCTATTGTTGTTGCTGCTGCTGCTATAGGTGCTCCTATTGCTGCTATTGCTACTGTTACTTCTGCTGCTGCGGCTACTACTGCTGTTGCCGCTGCTGTTGCTGCTACAGTTACGGCTGTTGTTGCTGCTTCTACTGCTACTACTGCTACTGTTGCTACTGCTACTATTGCGGCTGCTGTTGCAGCAGTAACTGCTGCTGTTGCTGCTGCTGCTGCATGCTGCTGTGGCTGCTGTGGCTGTTGTATCAATTATGGCAGCAACTACAGTCGCGGCAAAGGCGCTAATGGGATGGGGGATTGTTTTTCTATATTTTTTTCCCTTTCGTCTTTCACAGCGGGCCTCGCTGCTCGCTATGGGCAGCGGACTACGGGCAATGAGCTCGTTGCTCGTCGCCAACAGTCCGCTGCTCACTGCGAGCAGCAGGCTCGCTGCCAGCAGCCCGTCGCTCGCGGCGAGCTGCGGGCTTTGAGCAGCCGCAGCTGCTGCTGGCTGCTGTCGGCTGCTGCTTGCTACTGCTGCTGTTGCAGCCGGCTGTTGCTGTGGCTGCTGCAGCCTGCTGCTGTTGCTGCACGCTGCTGCACGCTGCTCCACGTTGCTGCAGGTGCTGCTCGTTGCCACTACTACTCGCTACTGTTGCTACTGCTGCGGGCTGCTGCTGCTGGCCGCCACTGCTGCTTGCTGCTGCGGGCTGCTACTGGAGCAAGCAGTTGCGACTGTCGGCTGCTGCTGTTGCACGTAGCTACTACTGGCTGCTAGTGTCACTGCTTGCTGCTATTGCCTGCCACTCCTGCTGCTACAGGCTGCTACAGGCTGTCGCTGCTGCTTGCAGGTTCCAGTCACTGCACCTGGGTGACATTGCCGCGTGCGTCGTCGCCCGCAGGTGTTGGACGCGGCCTGTGGCTCACCTCCTCACATCATGCGTGGGGGTCAGTGGTGTCGAAAAAACTCGGCAGCATTTCCTCTGGCTTAGTGGCCGTGGGAAAAAATCTGACGCTACCACAAGGCGTGTCAACGCTGCCGGAAAAAATCCTGCAGCATTTTCCTTGCATTGGCGCGTATGGAGATCCGTCGGCGTTGTCTGTCACTTGTATGCCAGTTTTTTGTTACTGCTGCTAAGCTCTGGTTCTGATACCAAAATGGAAGTACTAGACAGCAGGTTGGGGCAGCAGTGTTGTTGATGCAGCGTGCGGGCTTCCATGCTCATTGCTTAAGTCTGCTGCCCCCTTAGTCTGCTGCTCTAGAGTCCATGTCCGGAAGCTCTGGGTTTGTTACTTAGAAACGCGCGCGCCAGTGTTAACGCCAGAAAGCAGCTGAAAACTGAAAGTGGCTGATTAGGAATGAAGAATGAGCAACAATGGGAGACCCCTCCAAGTTCTAGCTCCTCCCCACTAGTGTAGAACCTGTTACTCAACTAACCAGCCAATCAGAAAATAGTCCTGGACCTATTTTCTGGCAGGCAGGGTTTTCTCGGTGAGCCTTGCCAGACGCCTGACAGCCCAAAACCCGGGCGTCGTCCGTTTTGCCTGAAAACTGGACCATACCATTATACCAACGCTGTGAACGTAGTCGTGCGGTCAGAATCAGCTAGAAAAACAACAGCAAAGAGTTATGGCTGCCCGAACCCAGGCAGTGCCTACGACGGTCCACAATGCCAAACAGTGCCACGCACCAAGAGACATGGACCCTAGGCAGAGCATGATGCTACAGATGCAATGGCACAGTCAGAAGCAGCGCTGGGTGCATGCAGACAGCATCTGCCGTGGCAGTGACCGCCGGCGGCCCGACCGTCGGTGGCCCGACCACCGATGAGCTCTAGTGGTGAGCGAGAGAATGGCTATTGGTTTATTCGCATCTCTCAATGTGCTCTGTTGTGTCCTCCCGCCTTGTGTACATCGGAGTGAAGATGAATGACGGTGAGACTCGATGCTGCTGGAGTGTCGTCCGGTGGAGCCGATGCACGCTGAGGCCTACACGTAGTTTGCTGGAGCCTCCTTCCTGCGGCGATGTGCTCAGCTCCATTGGCAGGCCTCCTCGGCGGTCGGGCCGCCGGCGGTCATTGCCACTGTAGATGCTGTCTGCATGTGTCCAGCACTGGATCTGAATGTACCATTGCGTCTGTAGCGTCATGCCCTGCTTAGGGTCCGAGTCTCATGTTAGCGTGGCACTGTTTGGCACCATGGACTATCGTAGGCATTGCCTGGGTTCGGGTAGCTATAACTCCTTGCTGTTATTTTTCTTGCTGTTTTTGACCGCACGACTGCGTTCACAACGTTGGTATTATTGTATGGTCCAGTTTTCAGGCAAAACGGACGACGCCCGGGTTTTGGGCTGTCGGCTCACCGAGGAAACCCTGCCTGCCAGAATATAGGTCTATTTTCTGATTGGCTGGTTAGGTGAGTAACAAGCTCTACAGAGCTGGGGGGGAGCTAGAACTTGGAGGGGTCTCCCACTGTTTTTCATTCTTCATTCCTAATCAGTCACTTTCAGTTTTCAGCTGCTTTTAGGCGCTAACACTGGCGTGCACACTTCTGAGCAACAAACACAGAGCACTCAGACTTAGAATCTAGAGCGACAGATTGAGGGGGCAGCAGACTAAGAAACAAGCGTGGAAGCCCACATGTTGCATCAACAACGCTACTGCCCTAACCTGCGCGTTTAGCAGTTTTGAGCTTGGTATCAGAGCCAGAACGTAGTAGGAGCAGCAGTAGACAACTAGCGTACAGGTGCCTGACTACGCCGGCGGACCCCCATACACGCCAGTGAAAGGAAAATGCTGCCGGATTTTTTTCCGGCAGCATTGACCCGCCAGGTGATAGCGTCATATTTTTTTCCCACGGCCACTGGGCCAGGGGAAATGCTGCCGGATTATTCTGGCAGCACAGACCCCCACGCGTCACGTGAGGAGGTGAGCGGCAGGCCGCGTCAGACCCCTGCTGGCGACGACGCACACGACGACGTCACCCAGGTGTAGTGACTGGCAGCAGCAGCAAGCAGCAGCAACAACAACGAGCAGTGATAGCAACAGCCAGCATTAGTTGTGCACAACAGCAGCAACTGGCAGCAGTAGCAGCTTGCTGCAGGAGCCGGTAGCAGAGAGCAGAAGCAACATTCAGTAGTAGAAGCTTGCAACAGCAGCAGCAGCAACAACAGCGAGCACCAACAGCAACAGCAAGCAGTAGAAGCAGCCGGCAGCAGCAGCAGTAGCAGCAAGTAGCAGCCGGCAGCAGCCAGAAGCAGCTAGTAGCAGTCGCTGCAGGAGCAGCCAGTAGCAGTAGCAGCTGCAGCTGCTCGCAACCCGCTGCTCGCCGCGAGCAGCAAGCTACAAGCAGCGAACTCGCTGCTCCCAGCAAGCAGCAAACAGCAAGCAGAAAGCAGCAAGCTCGCTGCTCGTAGCTCGCGGCTCACAGCAAGAAGTGAGCTCGTTGTGACAAACGAAAGGGAAAAAAAGACAAGGGGGGAACACAAAAAAATCCCCCACCCCACAAGTGGCCCTGCAGAGGCTGTAGCCACCGCCACAGCTGCTGCAACCGCTGGGTACTCAGCTTCTGCATCTCGGCACAGGGTGAGGGCTTGTAGGCATGTTACACTCTTCCGTACGAATCCACCCAAGCCGTCCAGCTGTATGACGCTGGTCGCACCGTACGTGCCCTCGTCCCAGTCGCTCCTCCGACATCACGCCTAGCCTTAGAGACTTTCCTCGGTGACTTCACCACTGGCGGGAGCCCAGACCCTACGGCCGCATGGCACGTCCACACCCGTCCACATTGCCTATCCAGTGAGGCTAAGACCACACGTCTGCTGCAGGAGTTCAACTCCCTGCACATGGGGGAGACGGAGACGGTCACCTCTTACTGGCAGCGGAGTGAGGACAACCTCCGTTGCCCTGGCACCTCTGCTCCACCCCCTCTGGCCGTGCTCCTCACCATCAAGCATGGTGCCACCGACGCGTACGCCGACGTCTTTGTCCACTACACCCAGGGTGTCCTTTCCACCATGGCGGCCCAGGGCACCGTCATGCCCTGGGCATACGAACTCTTTCTCAGGATTGAGGAAGATCGTCTAGAGTCTTGCATCCAGCGCACAGAGGCCCTCGCCTCCCCTGCCTTTGCCTCCGTGGTCATCGCCTCCCTCGCAGCAGCTGTATCCACCAGCTCCTTGTCGTCAGCGAAGAAGAAGCGCAAGGGCTAGAAGGGCAAGGGCCCACAGCAGCAATAGCGGTAGCAACCGACCAGGTCTAGTGGTGGTGGCTTGGTCTGCCATAACTATGACGAGCCAGGACACGTGTGGTACACGTGCCCGTTACCAACGGACGAGGCGTGCGTCATCGCCACCATGCATAGCCAGCGTGAGCGCCGTCTCGCCTCTGCCGCCGTAGCTGTCGCCGGACCTGATGCCTCCACCCCGTCCAATAGCTCCATTCCTCCGACAGCCACACTAGTCCCACTGTCGCCAGCTCTGCAGCAGCATCATCCACAACCATCGGCGCCTCCGTTTCCATCTCCGGTGCAGTCCTCCTTCTATCTGGGCTTCGACGCTGTCACTCCACACTCCGTCTACACTCCCGGACCGTCCACATGTGAGCGTCAATTGGAACAGTTCATCGCGCGCCAGCTCGATCTGCCTCGCCCTTCCCCCAAAGGGAAGTACGAGTTTCATCACATCCTGCCCGTCTACCCTACCCTGCATGAATGAGACTGAGCTGCGGTCGTGTCCTGCTTCCTCGTCCGCCTCGTCATTTCCCGTGCTCTCTTGTGCCCATCTCTATGATGACGTCGCGTGGGTTGATGATTGGCAGTCTCGGTTCGCACCACCGTCCATCACATTCGCGTCTCTTGCTTGCTGCCATGTGACTGTTAGTGACTTGGCGACTCCGGCCCAAGACCCTGCCGAGACTTGGATTATCGACTCCCGGGCTACGCATCACATGACCGCCTCTCGTGAGGCCTTCAGTGTGCTTGGTCCTGTTGGCGATGTCTCCGGTATCCGGACGGGCTTCGGACAGGTGTTACCTGTGCACGGCGTTGGCGTCCTTCGTTTCCGTGGTCATGCCAGTGATGTCTTCGTGACCGACGTCCTCTTCATCCCAGGTCTTTAGCTCAGCCTTCTGTCCGTCACTGCCCTTGACCGCATGAGCATGGACATTCTGCATTCGCGTGACGTTGGCATTGTGTCGTTACGTCCGTCCGGTCTTGTCGTTCTGCACGCCACCGCCCGTGGCAACCTGTGGCACGTACCTCGTCTGTCCTCCCCACCCTCCATCCCCTCCCCATCGGCCTCGACAGGCCATGTCTTTGTCACCAGCACACTCTCACCGCAACACACACGTCTCTTGTACCGCCGCCTTTGCCACGTCCACTCTGCTCTCGTTGATAGCATGCTCTGCACCCAGCCGGCCAAGGGCGTAGACCTGGATTCCTTCCTTTGGCCGTGCCCCACAGAGTGCATTGATTGCGCTCAGGACAAGATGCACCGGTCCACCTACCTTGAGTCATTCTCCCGTGCGTCCATCCCTCTTGACCTCATCCATTCCGATGTCATGGGTCCTCTCCCCACCGAGTCCGTCGGGGTGCATGGCTGCTATGTCCTCATCCTCACTGACGGCTACTCTCGCTACCACTGGGTCTTGTGTCTTCGGTAGAAGAGCTATGTCACTCTGACTATTAGGGACTGGTTTGTCCGTGCGGATTGCGAGTGTGGTTGGCCTCTCTGCCGCTTTCACTCTGATTGCGATGGCGAGTACATGGGAGAGACCACGAGTTTTCTCGCCTCCCGCGGTGTCCACCACGAGACGTCGGCACCTTACACACCGGCCTAGAATGGCTCCCCATCCATACCATGCGGGTCGAGTCAGGCCTCTCCGATGGCTTCTACTTCGAAGCCATGGCCTACATGACGTGGGTCTGGAATCGGACTCCCCACGGACCCTTTCCCTGCCAAGCTACGCCGTAGCAACACTTGTGCGGTCAGCGTGTTGACCTCCGCCGGGCTCGTGTCTGGGGCTGCGTGGCCATTGTGTGGCTGCTCGCACCGCAGCAGGGCCGCAAGCTCACCCCCCGCGGGCATCCTTGCACCTTCCTTGGTGTCCCTCGTCAGTCCAAAGCTTAGCAGTTCTCGGATCCCTCTCGGCATTGCATCATCGAGTCCCGCGATGTCCTCTTCTTTGAGGAGCTCTTTCCTTTCAACCTCGTTCACTCCGGCTCATCGGTGTCCCTCTCGTCGTGGGGGGGGGGAGTAGTGAGTCCGTCCCCCGTCCTACCGCTTCTGTGCGGCACATCACATGGTCCCTCCGAGCCGGTAGCCCCAGTTGCATCCGCTGGCTCCCCGGGGCCGGCAGCCCCAGTCACGTCCGGTGGACCCTCCGGGCCAACAGCCCCAGTAGCATCCGCTTGCCCCTCCGGGCCAGCAGCCCCAGTCACGTCGGGTGGCCCCTCCGGGCCGGCAGCCCCAGTCGCGTCCGCTGGCCCCTCCGGGCTAGCAGCCTCAGTCGCGTCCGCTGACCCCTCCAAGCCGGCAGCCCCCGTCGCGTCCGCTGGCCCCTCCACGCCGGCAGACCCGTCTGCATCCACCGGTCCCTCCGGGTCGACAGCTCCAGTTGCGTCCGCTGGTCCCTCTAGGCCGGCAGTTCTAGTCGCGTCCGCTGGTCCCTCTGGGCCGGTAGCCCCTGTCGAGTTTGCTGGCCCCTCCGTGCCGGCAGCCTCGTCCGCGTCTACTGGTCCTTCGTACGGCGGCAGACCCATCCACGTCTGCTGGTTCCTTCGTACGAGCAGCCGCGTCTGCTTCCGCCTGCACCTCGGACTTGGTGCCATCTAGTGCCCTACCGCTCTACATGCGTGGCCCAGGTGGCCTCCTCTGACCCAGGCCGTCAGTGAGTGCGCAGACCGCCACACCGCGCACTGTGGCGCCTTGGTCTCCTGTCGTCCCACATGTCTCTTCCACTCCTATAATAGTGAGTGGGGACCCTAGCACCAAGGCCCTCGGCCTAACCACTCCAGCCATCATTGCAGACCTCCACCCAGGCTCCGCACTAGGCTATGTCATGCTCCATCAAGAGCTTCGGCATGCCGTCCCGGCTGCACTCACACGCATCCTACCTGGAGTTCAATATGCACACGCCCTTGCAGTCTGCTCCACGGCACACCCGGAGGATCCAGCCACCCTAGACGAGGCTCGAGCCTCCCCCAAGGCCGCACATTGGGATGCTACCTGCGTCGACGAGCTCGCTGCTATCCGACAACACCATGTGTATGAACTCGTCGATCTCCCTCCAGGTTGGAAGGCCATCGGTGTCAAATGGGTGTTCTGGCGCAAATGGAAGCCGGACGGTTCCTTGGACAAGTACAAGGCCCGCCTCACAACCAAGGGGTTTGCCCAGGTCCCTGGGGTTGATTACGACCACATTTTTGCCCCAGTTGTCCGATTCTCCACTAGTCGGACGCTCTTCAGCCTGGTTGCCCAGCACGGGTGGGAGCTGCATAAGATGGACGTGAGGAACGCTTTCCTCCATGGCTCGCTGGAGGGTGAAGAGCTCTACATGGTACAGCCTCCAGGCTTCGAAGATGACATTAGGAAGGTTTGGCAGCTGCGAAAGGACCTCTATCGCCTGAAACAGTCGCCTCGGTGCTGGAACCATGAGATTAGTCGCACGCTCCTCCGCGGTGGCCTCCTACGCAACACTGCTAATCCCACACTGTTCATCACCCTGCCAGGCCAGACCTTCACCGCCGTCCTGGTCTTCGTCGACGATCTCCTCATTGCATCGCTAGATGTGGCTGCCATCCAGCTTGTCAAGGACCTGCTGCACACCGCTTACCAGATGAAGGATCTCGGGTCTGCTTGATTCTTCCTCGGCATGGAGCTCGAGCATGATCACTCCCAGGACATCCTGCACGTCCATCAAGCTTCCTATGTACAGGCTCTGTCCACTCACTTCACCGAGGGCCTGCCCCTCGTGCCAAGCGCATCCTCACCCATGTCACCTGATGGATAGGTGAAGCTGAAGAACTCTGACCCAGCCATGGTGGGGGAGCTAGTTGAAGTGACCATGTATCTACGAGTCATTGGGTCACTGATGTTCCTGGCAACGAAGACGCACCCAGACATCGCGTTTGCCGTCAACCTCTTGGCTCAGTTCTCTTAGGAGCCGCGTCACTTCCAATTCAAGGCCGTGATTCGAGTACTACGCTAAGTCGTCTTGACTCCACGGCGAGGTCTCATGTTGCGCCGACAGTCGTCTGTTGTCGCGGTGGACTACACCAACAGTGACTGGGCCGACAGTCCGGATGGTAAGAGCCGCACAGGCTGGATCTTTCTGATTGGCGGCACGGCTGTGTCCTAGCGCAGTGGCAAGCAGGGGTGCATTGCACGTAGCACTACTGAGGTTGAGTACGTAGCCCTTGGCTCAGGCGCATGTGAGAACGTGTGGTTGCGTCGTCTGTTGTCCGAGTTGTGTCAGTCCGTCGCATCCATCACGTTGCATTGTGACAATGAGAGTGCCATGGCCATCGCCAACAATGACGACGTGCACCGCACATGCACAAAGCACATCAATGTTGAGTATCACTATTTGCGTTTGTTGTTGCATGACGGCAGCGTCAGCATTGTGTGGGTTGAGACAGCACGGCAGCTGACTGACTTCTTGACTAAGACACTGAAGCGCGACTCGTTCAAGAAGGCTATGAGTTTGGTCGGCGTGCACCCGTGAGTTGCACTCTTTGTCTTGGCCTGCGTCTCTGTGTGCCCTTGGGGAGTCTTTCTGTTGAATGTGTTGCTGTCCGTCCATGTGTACTGCGCCTGTGAGTCACGGGAGAGTGTTGGTTCATTGTGCTTTGTTGTGTCCTCCCGGCTTGTGTACATCATCGTGCAGATGACTGAAGGCGAGACTCGATGCAGCTGGAGTGTCGTCCGGTGGAGCCGACGCACGCTGAGGCCTACTCACAGTTCGCTGGAGCCTCCTCCCTACGGCGACGTGTTCAGCTCCATCGGCAGGCCTCCTCGGTGGTCAGGCTGCCGGCGGTCACTGCCACTGCAGATGCTGTCTGCATGTGCCCAACGCTGGATCTCACTGTACTATTGCGTCTGCAGCGTCATGCTCTGCTTAGGGTCCGAGTCTCATGTTAGTATGGCACTGTTTGGCACCATGGACTATTGTAGGCACTGCCTGGGTTCGGGCAGCCATAAATCCTTGCTGCTATTTTTCTAGCTGTTTCTGACTGCACGACTGCGTTTGCAGCATTGGTATTATGGTATGGTCTAGGTTTTTGGCAAAATGGACGACGCCCGGGTTTTGGGCTGTCGGCCATCTGGCAGGGCTCACCGAGAAAACCCTGCCTGCCAGAAAGTAGTTCTGTTTTCCGATTGGCTGGTTAGCTGAGTAACAAGCTCTACAGAGCTGGGGGGAGGAGCTAGAACTTGGAGGGGTCTCCCATTGTTGTTCATTCTTCATTCCTAATCAGTCACTTTCAGGTTTCAGCTGCTTTCTTGCGCTAGCACTGGCGCGCGCACTTCTGAGTATCAAACACAGAGCACTCAGACTTAGACTCTAGAGCGGCTGACTGAGGGGGCAGTAGACTAAGCAACGAGCGTGGAAGCCCGCATGCTGCATCAACAATGTTACTACCCCAACCTGCGCTTTAGCAGTTTCCAGCTTTCCAGCTTGGCAATCTGAAAACTGGTTCAGTGTAGGACACGTAGATGAAGAAACAACGGTGAGAGTACAATAATCCCTATTGTGACCTTATGTACTGGAGACTAGTGGCTAGCCTGCCCCCCGTCATCCACGTCGCCTCAAAATACACGAACGGGGAATACGCATACCACAGTTTGTGAATCCAAACAAAGACAGGTCTCCCGAGGCATTGGAACAGCCCACTGAATTCCCGGTTCTCAAACGTAAAATTATTCTGCAATGTCTTCAAAATACATCCAGTCTCTAGGGTTGTATGCTAGCACCATCGCCGTAAGCCAAAGCTAGGCAAGATAGGCATCCCGAGACGTAGGAACATGTCACCGGGAATCCGGGTTGGTGTATGAGTCACAGTGACCTCTGGACTTCGACGTTCACTCGCTAGGATGCCGGGAGGCCTGACGGCTGCTTCGACACCATCAGCCTCAGCAGGCTCGTCCTCATGTCCTCTCTAGATTTTTCTTGGTGGCCAGCTCAGGGAACCTTTTTCTCAATGGTGTTATCCATACTCGTTCATGACCTAGTTACGTAGAGTTTTCATTTCTGCACTTGGTGCTTTTTTTGGTTTGTCACTCGGATAAACAACGGGCTCGTACGAATTCTAGGTTATGCATTCCAGTGGTTGGTTTGACTTGGCACTTCCATGCATATATTTGGGCGAAAGAACACACCCATGCTTGTCTTCTTTGTTCTTTCTAACTTCATTTCTAACTTCTACTCTTTCAAGCGTATCTTTACTGTCTCCCTACCGTTCTAAGCGTCGTCTGTCACATTGTGTTCCCCACAACGTGGGCATTTACACTGTATTCCACTAAAGGGGGTCATCTCATTTTCTCATGCTTTCAGAGATATAGAAAGACTAGGCCGTTATTCCCCACAATGAAGCACGTAACAACAACAATAGAAGTGTCTGGGCTGGGTGAGGCATACATGTTCGTGCAACGTGGAGGCCCTCAGCTGAGGGATGACATCACTGTTTGTGGCAGACGGTTGCTAGTGCGGCACACATAGCAAGCAAGGAAGCAGTAGGCATGATCATGACACCATGGATAGAGTGGAGGCAAGCTAAGTCTTTAGAGGCTCAAAACTGAGAACAACAGTTAGCGGGAGTAACATGATAGTAGGATGT
This sequence comes from Penium margaritaceum, assembly GCA_023375785.1. NCBI lineage: Eukaryota > Viridiplantae > Streptophyta > Zygnematophyceae > Desmidiales > Peniaceae > Penium > Penium margaritaceum. Next base: position 12,460 of record SZWC01015866.1, on the reverse strand, counting down.
TAGTAGCCGGTTGACCAAGCCACCCATGCAAGACACTCAATGTGGAGCCCAACCACCATCCCCGGATCAGACCTGACCGGTCGGCAGCGTGCCGCCGGTGGTTACTCACACTTTGGAGTAATCTTTTAGTGTGGTCCGATAAGATCAGCAACCCAGCATCACACCTCAATACTCCTACCTAAAACATGTATATCCAAAACACAAGTAACAACATCGACTAGCATCGTATGTGGATGCATGCCTCCCTACAATGTTTGCTCCAATGTGTGCTAAGCAGAAAGCAAGCATGTTATGTTGAAAAAGCAGTTCCGCTGTTGAGCACAACTGAACATGATGTTGTGGGCGCCATTCTTGCACTTGGCTGAGACGCCAGTGGTGCATGGTCCATCGTCTGTGCGCCTTGAGCTTCACTTCAGTTCACTCACCTGCAGTGATACTGTGCGTGTGCGTGAACAGAGTCAAGAGATCACTTGGGTGTCTTACACCCATCATCAACACTCCCCCATGACCCATAGATGAACAGTCCATAGATACATGAGAGCGGTAACAATGCACGATCATGGCACTGGAAACAATGACTCACGAGGTGCATTCACATCAATGTGGGATATCACGAGCATGCAACAGGCCAACAACATGCACAACTGCCTTGAACATGCCACTGCTGAGAGCTTTGGAGGGAAAATCTGCATGTTGTTAACGAGTATCAACCCTGACAACCTAAACCTCTTCGGCAACAATGTGCTCACGTACAAAGTGATGCTCAATGTTGTGCTAAAAAAAGACCTTGGTGCTCTGGTTGTCACAATGTAGAGTGATGTAACCGAAGGGAACACACAGCTATTGCAACGAGCGGGAAAAACCACACACTCTCACATGTACCTTCACCAAGTGATACGTACTATGTCTCAGTGGACGATATGGACAACAAATCCATGTTTTCCACTCTTCCAAAAGATAGCAGTCACACCACTAAGAAAGATGTAACCAGTGCGGATACGAGCATTGGTGTCGTGCACCCAATCACTGTCTGTGCACCCGTCGACAAACACCAAGGGTTGTGCATGATAACGTAGTCCTACACATGCGATTTACAACACATAACAAACAACGCGCAATGTAGCCTCAAGATTTCTCTAGCAAGGTTGCTGGGAGAACTGGGCTAGGAAATTGACCAAGAAAGCCACATCCGCCTGTGTGGTGGTCACGAGGTACATGAGAGATGAATCACGCTGAGATAGTATGTGATATCGACTGTCTTCCCCAACTGTGACAGATGACGAGACTTCAACAGGTGTTGGCCTACTGGAGTCATCGGCGTAGACGAAGTGGGCGTATCAGCCAGCAAGGAGGCTAAGCGCTCTCCTAGGTTGCACACGTATGCAGCCTGGTGCACGTGTAGAGTGTGACGCTGTCAATCATGCCCCAGCTACATACCAAGAAATGCCCAAGTTGGATCAAACTTCTTCATCTTGCATGTTCACTGCATCAGGGTCTTCACGGACTGGACAGCAGCTGGGCTGGCTGGGGCAATGAGCAGATCGACAATGTAGACGAAAATGGTCACAAAGGGCTCTAAGGATACACTTGATAGGAGTGCAGGGTCCACGATACTACGACGATAACCGTCCCTCTCAATAGTGGAGGAGACGTCCATGTTCTAGCATCATGGTGACTACTTGAGCCCATGCATGGCCTTGCGCAGTTGTCAGACCTTGTTTGTACCATTGGTGAAGCCTGGTGGCTACATCATGTAGATCTCCTCGTCGAGGCGCCCATGCAAGAATGTGTTCTTGACGTCCATTTGCTCATGTTCCAAGTCAGATTGGACCACCAGGCTCGGAAGAGCTCATATAATAGTGTATCATCTCATTGGAGTGAATGTCTCATCAAAATCAATTCCACGGAACTGAGAGAACCTCTTCGTTGTAAGTTGAGCCTTGTACCTATCAACCTTGCTGTCTGGATTCAGCTTTTGCCAAAGGACCCAGTGAGCCGAGATATCTTTTTGGCTCACTGGGAGATCTACAAGCTTGAAGACACCATGTTCCTTGGAGACACTCAGCTCATCTTGCATGGATTTCCCCCCAAATTTAGCATCTGGTGCCTCACAGGCGTGCCAAACAGTTGTAGGTTCTCGTGGAAGAGTGGGAATTCCACTTGCTGCGAAGCATGCTGTGACATAGCCGGAGACAGAGGCCTTGAGGACGCTTTGGAACTCATGAGAAACAAGAATGTACTCAACTGCAGGGATGGGATGGTCGACACTGACATCGAGGCCAAGTGCATCGAGACTGGTAGGTCTGGTACAAGGGCTAGCTGTAGAGGACGATGCATTGGAGCGCATGGCGAGTTGAGAGGACCGACCGGACTGAGAGACAGGTTGCTGAGAAAGGGATCGAAGCCTCCTATGGTGTGTGTATGGCATAGGAATGACAGTAGAGACTTGAGCATCGGGGAGTTACACTAGTGCATCAGCAGATGCTACGGTCTGGGCTGTAGACATGGGAGATGGGACAGGAGTGGAATGTTCCAGGGACTGTGTCGAGAACTGTGCTAAGACATTGGTGGGTATAGGAATTGTTCTAGAGGATGCAGAGATCGGAGATGACACTACCGTTTGTGAGCTAGGCAAGGAGGACAGACTGTGAGAATCACTGTCGGTGGAAGGAACAGGTGATAACTGGGAGGAAGGAGGACAACCAGCAGGGGCAAGGGCCTTCCAAGACCGGAGGCTAAGAGAGAGCCATCCTCCCAGCTGCCATGGTGAGGAGCATTTCTCCAACATTCTCCCCCTTGCGCATCACCCATGCCAGCTGTTCATGCTTGGCCTGCACCTCAAGATCCTTGAAACAGACCAAGCTCCATGCAGGTAGCATCATGTCAGTCCTTGGTTGTGCCATTGACATGACATCACCAAGCATGTGTTTTTTTCCTGTAGTGCACACACAACCTCACCCTTTGTGACAAGGTCTTCTGTAGAATGATACCTGATCTCTATGTGCTTAGTTCTCTGGTGTAGCACAGGGTTCGTGGTCAGGCTGATGGTGCTCATGTTGTTGATGTTGAGCGTAATTGGCTTCTTCTACGACATCCCAATTTCCTTGAGCAAATACTGCAGCCATAGCACCTCATTTCCCACTTCAGCAAGCGCGATGCAATCAGCCTCGGTGCTGGAAAGAGCCACACTGTCTTGCTTCCGGCTTGCCCAAGAAGCTTTTACACCCCCAAGCACAAATGCATATCGTGAATTCGACTTGCGGTTGTCAACGTAACCTGCCCAGTTGGCATCAGAGTAGTCGACCAGCTAAGGGAGTCCCCCCCCTCCCCCCCCTCCCCCTCATCACAAGACGCGATTGGTTTGTATCATTGAGGAAGCAGAATGTTTTCTTGAGTGTTTGCAATTGTAGCGGCCCTGGATCAGCAACATAGCGGCCTATGTGCCCCTCGGCAAAGGCAAGGTCAGGCCGCGTTACCACCATAGTGTAATCTATGCTGCCGAATATGGAATGGTATGGCACTGCAGCCATTGCCTCCTTCCCTCCTCTTCGTGCTTGGGCACATGGTCGAGCTCAACTCACACATTGTGGTCATAAGCATGCCAATGGGGTTACATTCCTCCATGTTGTAGCAGTGGATCATTTCATGTACGTACTTTGTTTGTCCCATCTCTAGCATGTGTTCCTTGCATTCCCTCTTGGTGGCGATGCCTAGGTAATACTCAAGCTCGTTCATACCTGTTTTTTTTTTTTTTTTTTTTTTT
>SZWC01015865.1:3769-14321 GCA_023375785.1 Penium margaritaceum | reverse complement strand
CGGCCATGGACGCCGCCATGCTTCCGTGTTAGAGTGAGAGAGAGCCTAAGGGGTGAGTCTCGCTACTTGAGCTCACCTGTCGGCCAGCGACCCAAGCTTGCCGGCGCATATCGAACAGTGAGGGCACATAGCCACTTGATCTCAAAACTCACACACACATGCCTACTTATGAGTTTGGGCCTAAACTAAGTCAGACATGATTACCCAAAGTTTGAAAGAGGGACTACACTAAGCTGGGTAGTGCCAGAGCACGTTTGAGCTATAGGTTTGTGCAAGACCAAGCGAGTGGTCGCCAGATAGGGCTGGGGAAATGCTACCAGGAGTGAAGCAAGCACGCAGAGAGATGGCGGCGAGAGGATCGTCCGTCCACTGGTGGCACGTGCGCTCACTGTGAGTTGCCTCCACTCTCTGAGTCAGCACGCCCTGCACACTCATGGCCAAAACTGAGTGAACAATGTATACATACAGGAGAGGATTAACATGCCCCTTCGACATGAGTGCAACAGAGGTGCAGCCAAGTTGTTGGAGTTGATGATGAAGGGAGGATGAGGGAAGTGCTTTGTCAATAGAATCAGCCAATTGATCAGTGCCTTTAATGGAGCATACTTGGACAGCCCCTGCCTCAACTGCTTCCTTGACAAAGTGGTGTTCTACGCTGATGTGCTATGTGCGTGGATGCAAGACACCATCATTCTCGGCAATGCGACGTGCTGCTGAGCTATTACAGTGAAGCGGTACAGCGTGGACATGCAGACCCGGCTCTTCCAACAGTCGCACCAACCAAATTCCCTCACAGGCTGCTTCACCCAATGCCATGTATTCAGCCTCCGCCGCACTACGAGCCACACGGGACTGTTTTGTACTACGCCATGACACAGCGGTACCCCACACACGGAAAACATACCCACCCTGACTGTGTGCCCGTCTGTCACGTGCATGGTCACTGTCACACAACCCGTCCAACAGTAAACTTGAGGTGGAGGAAAACATGAGGCCAAAGCCAGCAGTGTCCAACACATAGCGCAAAAATTTCAGCAAGGCGTTATGATGTGTGCTGCGTGGCTGTCGACTGAACTGGGCCAAAACATTGACAGCGCACAAGATGTCAGGACGCGTGGTGGATGCCAGGTATGACAGGCTGCCAGTGATCTGACTGTACAATGTGGGGTCACTATCTGGTCCGTAGTCTGTGGTGTGTGTATCCAGCAGTTGTGCATACACATGAGGGCTCATTGGGGAGTGTTGGCGTGGTATGTGCTGGACCAGATGCTGAAAACGTGAGATGTGCGATGAACCGTCCTTGGTGCATTGTGAGTGTGTGTACAGCCCTGTCTCTGGTGATGGTCATGCCCAAGAAGTTTTGTGCCTCCCCCAGGTCTGTCATGCTGTAGTGTTGTGTGAGCAGTCCTTTGGTCTGTGCAATGAGAGAGAGAGAAGGAGACAAGATAAGGAGATCATCCACATAGACAAGCAATGCGACTGGGACATTGTCCACACAGTGTAGGAAGAGAGAAGGGTCACACACGCTCTGACTGAATCCCTCAGTTTCAATTGTGTGACTGATTTCTTTGTTCCATCCCCTCGGCGCTTGCTTTAGTCCATAGAGGGCTTTCAGAAGCAGCCACACCCGGTCAGTCCCATCCTCAAAACCTTCTGGTTTTCTGACATACAGTTTTTCTTCAAGTGGACCATTAAGAAAATCATTCTTCACATCCATTTGATCTTTCTCCCAGTCTTCATGTGCAGCAATCCCCAGAAGCACTCGACTGGTGATGTACTTGCCAAATGGAGCATAAGTGTCAGTGAAGTATTGGCCGGGCACTTGGTGGAACCCTTTGGCCACTAGCCTTGCTTAGTATCTCTCTGTCAATCCTGCAAGATTACACTTAAGCTTGAAAACCCACTTTACATCAATGGCCTTGCGCCCTGGGGGCAGGGGAACCAGCTCAAAAACTCGATGCTCAAGCATAGTATTGATCTCGGCTACCATGGCCTTTTCCCATTCAGTTGCATCTGTGCGGCCCCTAGCATCGGTGAAGGTCAGAGGTTCCACCACTTTAGGGTCGACCTCAGAGGGGCTGATTGTGTGGTAGAATCGCCTGTAGTTTACACGAGGAAGGTCCCGCAGAGACCTCCGCACAGGCTCTGGCGATGCAGTCACATCCTTCTCAGGGCCATCAGACTGATGTCGGGAGGCCAGTCCTGGAGGTGAGTGCGGAGCATTCGAATCAATGCTCGCCAGATCAGTGGGAGTCAGGAGGTCAGCGGGGAAAGCATCTTCTTGAACCCCTTCCTTGTCTCCTGGTTTGGGAACTGGTGTTTTCCCAACTGGGACAAACACTGGTACGTTCACGTAGTGTGGGCAGTGTTCAGGGGCTTCAGCATTGGGTACATGCCTCAAGGTGTGGAAAAGCTTGTAGGGCATGTTTTCTAGGAAGGAAGCATCCCAACTCTCTAGGAAGTGGTGAGTATTGGGATCACAAATTCGCCACGCCTTTGAGGCATGTGACACCCCCACAAACACACACCACCATCCACGCGGACTGAGCTTACTATCACGTTGTGGCTGTGCAAACCACACACAGGCCATGGTGCTCCACACCCTAGCGGGACGGAGCTCTACCTTCTCCTTAAACCACCATTCCCAGAGTGTGACGGCCTTAGGTAGTGGGCCTTGTGGAACACGGTTCCACACCCACGTGACATACTTGATTGCTTCTTCTCAGAAGCCGAGTGACAGACCGGACTCAGTCAACAGGATGCACAAAGTGTCACCCAGGGTTTGGTGCCACCGTTCTACCAACCCGTTCTGTTGGGGTGTGTACGGTGCGGTGGTCTGGTGTTCTATACCTTTCACTTTTAGAGTTGCTGTCAGAGCACCCATGAGCTCACCTTCTCGGTCTGTATGCAGTTTCAACAGTTTGAATTTTTTCTATCGTTTGGCAAGTGGAATCCACTCAATGATGGCCTGTTGAGCATCCGCCTTGGTCTTGAGTAGGAAGGCCCAACGGAACCAACTATAGTCTTCTGTCAGTGTTAGCACATACTGTGAGCAGTTCTGTTCCGAGGGGACAGGCATGGGTCCCGTCAGATCTGCATGAACTAGGTCAAGTGGTGACTTGCTATTCATGGTTGACTTTGGAAAAACTTGTCTGTGGGCCTTGCCTCCATGGAACTCAAGGCAAGAGTCTGCCTTGAGACCACGAGGGCAAACCTCTGGATGGAGGCCTCGTGCAGTGGCGTGCTTGAGCATGTCTTCGATCAACTCAGTGTGGATATGCGCCTAACGGCGGTGCAACAAATCAGTGTGCTTGCTGTCAGTGACTGCCACAACATGTGCTTGTGGTCTCTGTGAGTGTGTTGGTACAAGTGGAAACAATTCTAAATGATAAAGCATGTCAACATACAATGGCCCATCAACCAAAAGAGCACCAGTTGCATCAGAAAGGGTGCATCGTTGCCCTTGTGTGACGGTGGACACGCTAGCTTGGCGATCAAGCTGACCACCAGACAACAAATTCACTCTCAGTTTGGGTGTGTACAGGATGCCAGTCAGCCATAGGACCCCATCCGGAGCCTGAAGTGCCACAGTCCCCACACCCTCCACAGCAAGCACTTCCCCAAACCTAGTCTTCACCCCTTCAACATCATGTGCAGCATACAATGGCACAAACAGCTGGCGATGCGGTGACTTGTGATGCGGCGCGGCGGTATCATACAACCACTCATGCATGGGTAGGGTGTGTGAGGAGGTAATATGAGTATGACCGAGAGGCTGACCTGACTCCTGAGGCGTAGCTTTCGGCACTGGAGGCTGCAGCTCCATAGGAACAGTCCAGCCAATAGGAGGGGCTGCTGTCGCTGGCTGTTGTGCCTCAGCCATCACCGCGTAGACGCGCTGCCCCCAAGCTGGCGCGAAAACTAGCACTGTAGAGCTTAGCGGCATGTAGTAGGGTCCTTCATACATGGGCAGAGGTCCGTGGTGCACAGGAAGTGTCACAGGAAGCTGCGACAAAGGTGGGCCGAAGGTGGCTGCACCAAATGGAGACGGTGCCCGCTCTCCACCGAGTCCCTGTGTCGCCCATGCAAGTGGGTGCAGCTGCTGGCCCAGCTGGGAGCGCAGCGGTGGGCCGGACTGCAGCTGCTGTTCAGATAGCGTCATAATACGGAGGAGCTCAAGTCAGGCACACCAGAAATGCCCCTGCTGCCCACAGTAGTTGTAGGAACGCCCTCCTGCGCCCCTGCCACGCCCGCGTCCTCCTCCTGACTATGATCCTCGGCCTACTCCACTGCTCCCTCTGCAACTCCCTCCACCCCGACCTCCTGTGTATCCGGCTCCAAAGGGAGTGGCTTGCGGTGCTGGATGCACAAAAGCACTCGCAGTGGGTGTGTCTGCCTCTCGTGCCTCTCCTCTGACAATGTCCTCATATTGTCAGAGCTCCTCCAACACCTCCCCTAAGTCTATGCTCGCGATGTCGGTGACGCGCAGGCGCCGCAGCAGGTTATGGCAAAACTCCTCAAAAGGCTCTCCCAGGTGAAGAAGTACGGGATCCAGCCACTCCAACACAGAGCATGGGGCACCGAGTCCCAAAATCTGACGACGTATGTCGATCGCCGCGTCCCAGTAATCGGCAATTGGTGCCCCTGGCTTGGGGTGAAGCTGACGCAAACTGTCGTCGAGAGTGATGAAAAACGCCGTCCCCCATTCTTCATGGCGGGTGGTGAGGTTTTGCCACGCTTCATGAAGACGTGGAGTACCACTGCATGGGTTCGTCGGATCTTCTCCTTTTCTGCCGAAGCGCAGATGGCGGATTGCATACGCCTGTTTGTCGGAGAGGGCTTGCACAAGGGCACTGAAAGAACGAAGGAGAACGGCTCCTCGGCATCATCAGAGGGTGGTGAGAGATATAACTCCTCCAAGCCATGTTCTGCCACCTACGCTAGGAAGATATCTTTCCACGCAAGAAAATCACGAGTACCGAGGGGCGGCAGTGTAAGGTCCTTCTTTGACATCACCTTTTTCAAGTCATCCCACGTGAATGTCCCGGATGTGTTGGCAGGTTGATTACCCGATTGGCTTCCGGCGGGTTGACTAGCGCCAGGTGTGGGATTATCGCCCGGCACAGATCCGGCGGCACTCATGACGAGAGCCGGGGTTGAATCCTGCACTGGTAGTGCTGGCTGGACTGAAGGCGGCTGATGGATCCCCTTTCCCCTTGCGCTTTTTCCAATCCACCTTAGAGTGGGAATGCAAGGGAAATCAAGTACAATGCTTGCTTCCCAGCTGATCTTCGCGTGTTGCTTGGGTGCTTAAGCTTTGCTTAGGTGGCTGCTGACTCGCTTCTGCCCCTTCTTGTCGCCCTTAGGTCCTCTCCGTCCGTGGACGGATCTCTTGAAGCGATGCCTCGGCAGGCCTTGCCCCCTTAGGCTCACTCTACATGCCTCTACTGCTGCACACAGACCCTAAGGTGGTCCGGCAGCCTAGCGCACTTGCTTTCGACGGCCACGGCTTGCTTCTGTGGCGGCGGGAGCCGCCATAGACTTTGAGTGCCGAATGGTGGGCCACCACATTGTTCTTCTCCTCGCGCAGGCGAGCTTTCCCCATGCCCTGCAATCAGTGCTCTAATACCATCAGAGGAACGATACAAATCCAACGGGACTATCCTAGCTAAAACTCATGGAGAACGCATAGAGTTAGACATGGGTTTATGCGACGGCCATGGACGCCGCCATGCTTCCGTGTTAGAGTGAGAGAGAGCCAAAGGGGTGGGTCTCGCTACTCGAGCTCACCCGTCGGCCGGCGAGCTTCGCCCGCCGGCACACATCGAACAGCGAGGGCACATAGCCACTCGATCTCCAAACTCACACACACATGCCTAATTCTGAGTTTGGGCCTAGACCAAGTCAGACATAACTATCCAAAGTTCAAAAGAGGGACTACACTAAGCTAGGTAGTGCCAGAGCATGTATGAGCTCTAGGTATGTGCAAGATCAAGCGAGTGGTCACCAGATATGACTGGGGCACTGCTGCCAGGAGGGAAGCGAGCACGCAGAGAAAGAGCGGCGAGAGGACTTTCTGTCCACTGGTGGCGCATGCGCTCACTATGTGTCGCCTCCACTCTTTGAGTCAGCATGCCCTGCACACTCATGGCCACAACAGAGTGAAAAATATGTATACATGAGAGGATTCACAAAAGTCTCAAAATGTGACTTCCGTCCCCATTCAATCAACTATATAAGCCGCATCATCAGCAACGGAAGGATCACCATGGACCCGAGGTTGCTAATTGATCGATGCCAACCAACATTCGAGGAGTCGAAGTGTTTTGGAGATTTGACAGTTACCATCATTGAGTTGTAATAGACTATGCCTATGTGCCAGCGCCTCTCTCCGATCTCATTTGTAAAACAACTAGGTGGAAACAAGAAGCAAACAAGAAATTCTCTGACCTTGGCACTAGCCCTTAGGTTGGCATTTCAAAAACTGGACTACATGATGGCCAGCAAGGCATCCAATCAAGCAATCAGAGTCTTTCTCCTCCAAGTCAAAGACGGTGGAGAATATGCGGTCACGTACATGTCACAAAAACTATACTATCCAGCACTCAACTGCGCGGTGTATGAGAGAGAAATGGTCGTAGATGTGTATGTGTTCAAGACATGCCGGTACTACTTGGAATGCCAGAGATTCATTGTCTTCACCGACCATCATGTGCTGAAACATCTCAAGACTCAGCTGAACCTGAGAAGTAGACAAACTTCATGGATGGAGTCCCTCGAGTCCAATTCTGACTACGACATTGAGAGCTGACCCTGAAAGATAAGTGCAGCAGATGCTCTGAGTTGGTGACCAGATCAATGGCCTAGATCAATACATTACTCGCTGAACATGCTACCCCAGTGAACTTTGAATTCGAAGATTGAGTTGTCCCATAATTATTTCGACGATGTTTTTAGCACTTCATAACTATTCTGGGGGTGCTTTTGAAATTGACAAAAAATTGGGAGTAGAGTCTAAAATTCGACGACCGGGGTTGTTTAGTTTTTTAATTTGACGAGGACGTCTGCTTCATGTGTTCTTTTTTTTGTTTCTTGTTCAACCTCGAGAGCGACAACCACTCAACCGTTCGAGGTGTTGAACTGTTGAATGCTCGTCTCTCTCACATTTGACGTAGGGAGAGCGTCAAATGTGAAGCGAGGAGCACTCGGTGGCCTCGAGAGCCACCAAAAGGCACGTCAAAGTGCCTGAACTTTGCCAGGCCCGAATAAATGCCAACCGCAGCATCCGAGTTTGAGACAGAAAAAACACAAAGAAACCATCTGAGAAATTGACGAAATAGTGGAGGTGGGCCATTGAAATCGACAAAACAATTTTGTAGTTAACTTGGCGATACTTTTGAATTAAAAAAAAGTCCATTTTTGACGAATTCTAAGGACTTAAAAAATATCTAACATCAAAATCAAAGTTCACTATGGTACTCCTCGTGAAGTGTGTTTGAGAAGTAGCGTGTTGATCTCGGCAAAGTTTTGGTTTGACAACCCCTTTGGCAACAACGATTCATTCATCCGGTTTTCGTACCATCAAATGGGGAGTTGCAATAAATGCTATTGGAGGAGTGCCACAACACTGGTCCATGTGGACACTTTGACAAAGACAAGAAGCTCAAGAATGTGGCAAAGCATTATTGATGGTATAAGGTACAGAACGGCGTGGCAGCCTCCTAAAAATCATGCAACACCTATCTTGTCACACGAGACAACCGGGACTACTCCAACCTCTCTCTATTTTGATGGAGCTGAGGGTAGAAACGGTCATACTTCATCTTGACCATGAGCACCGTAACTATGAGAGGAACAAAATGAGTGTTCCTAAACCAGATGATGCAGCTGCACGGCGTACCACGTACCATCATCAACGACGAGGACGGCCGCTTCACTAGTCGTTTATGGCAAAGATTGATGACATGTTATGGTACTCAGATCTAGCTACCTACTTCATCACATCCTCAAACCGAAGGACAGACCGATCAAACCAATCAGATGCTTGAACAATATCTGTGTACATTATGCAAGTGACACGGAATTGATTGGACAACAAAACTGTTGACTACAAAACACTCATACAACTCTGCCACTTCCACCGCAACATGTAAAATCTTGTTTTAGGTGGTCTACAACAAATGTTACGTCACATAAGGGGGATTTTGAAAGTTGAGGAACATTCCCTTGGTTAACATCCACCAATGGGAATTCTGCAGCGTTTGGGAAGAAATGCAAGAGATCATTGCGAAAAGAGTTATGAAAAGAGCGACAGACTGACATCAGAATAATCAAATGTTTAAAGCAGGCGTCCGCATCTTACTCAACTCAACGAACATCAAATTCCAAGTACACAAATTTTTTAAGCTTAAACCTTGGTTGGTGGGGTCATTTGAAGTTGAGTGAATGAAAATCCTTGGTGTCGCTCAACTTCACCTGCTCTACAACATGGTGATCCAGCCTGTCTTCCACAATAGCAAACTCAAACACTTGAGGGATCCAAGCAAGAACATCATCAACAGAGATGTTGCATCTCCACCTCATAATCAAGTGGACGGGGATACGAGTACGTGATCGAATGTTACGGGGTGCGGAAGTGATGAGGTGTCGGACAAAAGACAAGTCGAGAATTTGGAACAAATGGGTATCTTTTACTACATAGTAAGTGTGCTCCGATGATAAGTGTTGAGTGAGTTGAGTACATACACAAAACACCGAGAACAAGGATGAGGCATATGTTGGGTCCTTGGTGCTCGAGTCAAGTGATGCATGTGGGATCACACCGTGAGTGGCTGCTTCAAGAAGCTCTATCAAGAATTCCAAGGGCTGTGAGAATATCAAGGCGTGGATTTATAAAGATCCAATACCATGAATAATTCAACCAAATAATATCGAAACGTTGATATGGTTTGTGAAAATTTTGTTGTCCTTTCTATAAAGTACTCGAAGTTGTCAGAACTTTCTATAGTGGAACACAAGAGTTTGGGACAGGTGGTTAAAACTCCCTTGACCAATTAGTGTAAAAATCCTGAAATAGACGCGAGGTTGGCCACAAATGCAATGAAAAAACTATCCAATCACAGAGTTTAGGGTCTTTTGTATGTCAGGGATGTGACAATTCCTCCCCTTTTTGGCGTGACGTCCCCGCGTGTCAGCGAATGGACCGCAGTGTCACATGCATTCGCCTAAAACAATTTTTCTATTTTGCCCATGTGTTCCTATATTAATTCATTCACATTTGGGCAAATCACAATTTAAATTCCAAGTCATCTTGCCCTGATTACCCTAATCTTAACACTAAAACAACTCCCACACCGGTCAAGTTAGGGTGCACAATATGGGACACTTTGTGAGCAAAAAAAAAAACATGGATAGTCAGATCTTTGGTTTGAACAACACCCGCATGCAATGAACAAACCCGCCAGTACGTCACGCTAGTGAGATGACGTCCTCGGCCTCGGGCTCTACTGCGCCACTGAAAATCTCGCTGCCAGGACCAACGGCCTCCTCCACCGCAGCTGTACAGAAGGAGGGGTCCAGACATCGAGTGAAGTAGCACCTTTCCCATGCATGGCGTACTAGCGTCATGTTACCCTTTAGCCTCAGCCAAGATTGCAGCACCCACGGCAGTCCTAAGTTTCTCATCTTCGCAAGGCCCAAGTCCACCTCGCCATTGTTGCCGTTGGCTAGGCTTTGGCGGACCTCTTGCGCATACCATTCATGGAATGCGGTGGAAATGGCGGCCTTGAGCGGTCGCTGGAGGCCAACATCTGCAAGTTGGGCCTTGGATTCCTACCCTGCTGGGATGAATAGGACCTTCATGAATGGGTAGTTGTGCTTTAGAAAATCCCTAAACTTGGCCGATAGGTGAGGCCACCACGCGTCGACAGGCAGAATGAGTTTTTGCTTGCTGATGACCTTGTTCTGTGCCTTGCACTTGCGTTTGTATCTTGGATTGATCACATGGGTGATCCAATCCCTTTTTGTGTTGGCGTTGGCCCAATGGTTGACCGTTTGCGTATAGATGAAGTGGTGCTTTTTGGCAGCCCGACGCGCGTCGGTGTTGTCCGGGTGGCACCTGTCTGTTTTGCCGGCGTAGATGAGTTGCAAAGGCACCATGTCACCCGCCATGGTGGACGAAACCAAGGCGGTGATTTGGCGCTTGTCGTCGAGCGCGGAAATGGCCACCTCAGTGGACCACATAGGGGCGTACGTGTAGTCACCTGCGCATCCCACAATGACGGTTTAGATGGAATGCATGGACAGGCCAGTTGGGTTGTAGGTAGGGGGAGTATGCAAAGAAGGGGAGGATGCAGACTCAACAGTCGGGACGATGGAGATCACTGTGTGGTCTTTGTTGATGACAAATGCAGGATCCACGCCGTTCATGAGCATGAGTGCTGCCACACGCTTGTGCATTGCTAGTACTTTCTCTTCCCAATTGGAGGGAAGCTTCTGCGCCACCGTTGTGCCACAGAGATAGGACCAACTCATCTGCTCCCACACAAACCGT
>SZWC01015864.1:12658-44785 GCA_023375785.1 Penium margaritaceum | reverse complement strand
GACGGGGTCCTCCTCCGGAAGATCCTCCTCCATCGCGTCGTCCGTCGCATGGGGGTCACCCATGTGCGCGTCGACGTACTTGTCGAGCACCTTTGCGGCCTCCGCACGCTTCTCGGTGTCGTTGAGGTTGGCGTCGGTTGCCTTAGGCGGTAGGGTTACCTTTGACGGCACGGTTGCCTTTGGGTTGGCAACCGTGCTCGCGGCGGCGGCTCCCAAAACTTGGAGTCCGCCGAGAGCTCGTGGTGACGCCGTCACCACCTTGCCCTTGTTAGTCCTAGACGGTCCGGCACTTGCCATCCCGTCACTCGTGCAACTAGCACGTGAAGGTTGTTGTGAGGATCACCCCACAATGAGGAGGAATCGCCTCCTAAGAGGTTGCTCTCACGATCGATGAGGCAATTTCAATTTATATTTCTACTTTCCTAGGCTGCCACGTCGGCACAAGGTCGTGGATTCTAGAACTAGACTTCCTAAGCCGTGACTCATGGCGATTGGCAAGCACTAGTACCTAGGAAAAAAGAAAATCATAATACAAGGGAGTGACAAGGAGTGTGAGTACCGCTCACAAAACTAAGCCAAAGAACAAGAAGGCAAACAAGTACAAAGTCAAGAACGAAAATACTACTTTTCTTCTTGTCTCTTGTCTTCTTCTCTTCTGGTCTTCCTTGGTCTCTTCTTGCGTCTTCTTGTCACGTCTCGCGCCCCTTGGCGGCGTCCTCCTTGAGCCGGCGGCGTTGGG
Source organism: Penium margaritaceum (assembly GCA_023375785.1). Taxonomy (NCBI): domain Eukaryota; kingdom Viridiplantae; phylum Streptophyta; class Zygnematophyceae; order Desmidiales; family Peniaceae; genus Penium; species Penium margaritaceum. Next base: position 44,046 of record SZWC01015864.1, on the reverse strand, counting down.
GGAGCCGCCAAAAATCCCCAAGGTGTCTCCCACCTTCTTTTTAGGGTTCTCTCAGGCCTTGAGAGTCCCTAAGCTTGGGGAGGGGCGCTGTCCCAATTTTTGGATGAAGGGATTTTGAAGGAGCCTTCAAGATGAGGAGGATTTTGTGGCTTTAGAGGGTGGGAACTCCCCAACCTGCCCCACAAAAATCTTCCTAGCCCCCTGGAGGTGAAGAGAGGCTAGAAGTAAGAGTCTCCACGAAGTAGAGCTTTTTTCAAGCTCTCTAACGCCCTTTACGGCGCTTCAATCCGTGAAGTGTAGACGCCGTAGTCCCTTCTGGCGTTTCTGCTGCTCCTTGCAGCTGCCGGCGGCGTTTTATCTATGTCGTAGCCGCCGTTTCCGTCGAACCCTTGGTCACGAGGGTCGTCTCGCTCTGAGAACCACTGTAACGGGCCGGATCTCCAGCTCCTGCTCTGTAGTCGTCGTCGGAGTTCGCAGAATGGCGTTCTCAGTCCGCGTCAGGGGTTTACCCCCTTTGCAAGACAGAGGGGCAATCGTCATCAACGACCCAGAGCGGGGAGACTCGAATACTTCGAGTCTCCGGAGGCCCATTTCCGTTCTTACCTAACCCCTGGTTTTGGGACCCAAACCGGGGGTTTTTACCCCGAACTCGTGAGTTTGCACGAGTTTTCCGGTTTAGAAACTCATGGTTTATCCTAAACAAACTCGAATTTCCGTTTTGACGCGTCGGCGCGAAATCGCCGCGTGCGAGGCACGATCGGCGATTTCGCGCCGATCTTTCTCGTTCGCTACTCGCTCCTCGCTCCTCGCTCTATCCCTCGTATTCGCTTGTTCTCACAAGCGAGGAGGGCGAGCGAGGACGAGGGCACGAGGCCACAGGCCTCGGCCCTCGAGGCCTCACGGCCTCCTGGCCGCCGATCGAGCCACCAGCTCGATCGGCGGCCGATGGCTCGCCGGCGGGTGACCGGCCGGCCACTTGACCGGCCGCCGGCCACCAAGCCGGTTGGCCGCCGGCCGGCCGGTAGCCAGCGGGTGGCTGGCCACCGGCCAACCCTCGCGATAGCGAGGGGTGGCTTGCAGCCACCCCCTCGCTATCGCGAGGTGGGAGGGCCGAACTGGCCCTCCCGCTACATATGGGCTTCCGAGGTTTATTGCGTTTACAATTCTGGGTATGCGAGTATAATGTCACTGAAAAGTATTGGCTTCCGAGTTTTATTTCATTGACAACTGTGGGTATGTCAGTATTGTCTTCATGACACGTATGGGCTTCCGAGGTTTATTTCATTGACAATTGTGGGCGTGTGAGTATCCTGTCAGTGAGAACTATGGGTTTCGGAGGTTCATTGCATTGACATTTCTTGGTATGGGAGTAATATTTCAGTCACATGTATGGGCATCCGAGTTTTATTGCATTGACATGATTGGGTATCTAACTATGGGCATGGAACCATTACTTCATTGAGATGTATGGGTATGATCTCTCTTTTTTCGTCCATTTCTGGGCACAAAAATGAAAGGTAACTGGCAACTATGGGTAGATCATTAGTATTTCATTGACAGCTATGGGCACGACAGTATTATTCATGTGACTACTATGGGCATGTGAGATGTATTCATGACCCAAGTATGGCCATTGTTCATTCATTTCAAGAAGTACTACCCAACCCACTCTGGGTCTAACCACTTTGGATCCAGGACACTACACAGCCAGAGCCAGTGGCACAAGTCGCATCCACATCCCTCCCGTCTCTGACATCCCATTGCATCATAGAATACTTCCTCATTGGCATCAACAGTGTCCATATTTTCATCTCCTCCCTCGTAGAAGACATCTTCCCAATGACTCTCCTCTGCCACTGCTTCGGTCGTGTAGGCATCCAATTGACTTGTGTCGTTGTGTGTCATTGTACAATGGCACATGCCTACATATCTTGTTCTTGTTGGCGGCCACAAATAGGAATACAGTTTCTGACACACCAATGTCGCACCAACTCACATGAGGAACATGACGGTCAAGTATTGTTCGTCACATGAACTCATGTTTCTGGTTCCTTCAAACAATTGTCGCAAAGAGAACGAAATGAGCGTGTGTACAATCTATATGTACACTTGGTAGCCGCTTGAGGTACATACAGTGCAAAATAATTTCATGACACCATTGTGCACTACAATTTGCACCTTACTGCACATGTAGACTACAACATATGCATAGTTCAACAAAGCAAACGTCCAATGTGTTGTTATTGGTTGTGAATTATTTGAGCAGAAGAGGAATGTGGGCTGATTTTGACATGGGAAGGGAGGATTGCACGAGCTCAGGTATTGGGCATTACAACTCTTAGTCAAGCGGAGTTGATCAACAGTACAAGCCAAAGTACACCAGAGCTGAAAGCTAATATACTGCAGGAGTGCAATCACGGGCCACATGTGATCTGGCATGCACCTCCTCGTCAACGAGTGGACGTTTGTGATTTGTGCAAAGCAAACACATGGAATGAAAAAAGTGTTAGACATCATGAATGAAGATGAAGGCAGAGTTAAAACAAGGATAATGGCAATGAAAACAACCTCACCCAGATTCACCAAAGACCAAAGGAGCGGTTGATGTTGTCCACTTCAGCATGGAAGGCCATCCATGCCTCCTCGCGATCTTCGACATCATGGTGTTGGACCCCTTCCTTGTCAGTGGACACAGAGACAGGGTCGACGACCTCCTTCCCCCCCTCCCCCCCTCCTCTTCCTCTTCCCCCTCCCCCCCTCCTCATCCTCCCCCTCATCATGCGCCTCCTCCTCCTCCTCCTCGAACTCCGCCTCCTCCTCAACAGGGGGTGCATCATCCGCCTCATCACTTGAGTATCCCATGGCATCCACATTAGTCTAGCAAGAGGCCTGCATGCGACGCTCAGCATCTAGCTTGGAGACGCGTGTGGCCGCCATCTGCTCGGGGCTTGGGGCCTCCATGTTTGGGCATGCCCGCCGTACATGGCCCTGCTTTCCACAGCGGACACAAATGTGCCATTTCTTTATCTTCGCATACCTGTCCAAGCGCACGGTGGCTGGCCGCCCGCGCTCGCGACTTTGGCCTCGCTGCTTCCACTTAGGCTCTGCCGGCTTCACCTACCGCACCTTCGGCAATGGGAACGGGGCGTTGTAGGTCCGCTTGTACCTCAGGTTTAGGTAGCCAAAATCAACGTACGCTACGGGGTTCAGTGCGTTCTCCAGTAGTAGGCTGCACGCGTGCGGGCACGGCACCCCATACCCTCGCCAACGCCCGCACGAACAGTCCTTGGTGATGAGGTTGACGTTGCGAGGAGTCTCGTTACGACGCGAGGTTGTGCCGCTGTGCCATGGTCCTTCTCGTCGCCATCCAGGTTGAGTGAATACTCTCTACTACGGTCGCAGTTGTGCTTCACCTTGATGTACAGCGTAGGCGCAATGCTGCCCTCGACGTCGTGTGCCATCCTGCGCTGAATGTGCCATAATCGTTGCACAAAGACATGTAAGTTCACCAAACAAAAACACGGATACAGTTTTTTGAGCTCCACCAGCCTGCCATTCAGAGACTCCATGGCGTTGCTGGTGGCATGCCCTTCACGAGAAACCGGGCATAACAGCCTGCTCCAGTGCTCCTTCGGGATGCCGGGCTCTCCATTTCCGCCCAGCAGGTAATCAACTGCCAGGCATGCGTCCCAGTCTGCCTGAGTCGTCACGTGCACTAGGTTCCAGAATAGTGCGCCCGACCTGCCCCGGCACTTGGACTGTACGTTGCGCATAAGGTGCCACGTGCAGTACTTGTGGGTGGCCCCGGGTAGCTTGGCCTCGACAGCGTTGGCCAGTCCCTTCTCGCGGTCAGATATGACCATTGTTCCATGTTGTGCGGCCATGGGGTACGCTGCTGCCACCAACTCATAGAACCAGCTCCAGTTGCGCTCATCTTCCTCGGACACCAAGGCATACGCAGCGGGCATGGCGTTGTCATCTGTGTCCAAGAATTGCATGATGAGGAGTACCTGCTTGTGGCCGTTTTTTAGATGTGTGCCATCCATGACAAGGACCCGTCTGGTGTACTCAAAACCTCTCCTGCAGACCCCAGGTGCTCTGAACACTCGGTCAAAGGCGCCCATGACATGGTCTTTCTCGGCTTTGGCGATGGCCAGCGGGTCAACCCTCAGCACCTACATGCGACAGCATAATCCACATGTTCAGTCCCTAAAGTATCACATACCTGAGTTGTTGAAAATCGTGTAGACTAAACCATTGCGGGATAACGTACCTCGTCCACGTAACCTGGGAACATGCTCCATGAGTCTGACTTCTTGATGTACATCTTCTCCAGGCACACTTTCTTTGCACAGTAAAGGGTTGTGTAGGCGACCTTCGTCTTGGCCACTTCTGTCACGACCGCTTGCAGCACCTTGGGCTTCACACATGGGTCCTTCGTGCTCTCAATGGTGCTCTCAATCTGTCGTGCAACCCACCTCATGGAGCGCATGGGATTGCCCCGGCCGAGGCCGGGATCACAAAGATGGCCATCCACGAACGACGTGATGTTGACTACTCCGGACTTCTTGCTCTACCCGGCACGAACGATCCACGGGCACTTCTTCATCGCATACTGCTTACACCGCGCCACAAAGCGAGAGCGGTCGCTTTTCAACCACCTTAGCGCCATGTGGTTGTGAACCACATACACCTCCACTGCGGCTTTTCATGCGGCCATGTTCTCGAATGTTGAACCACCAGGGAAGTCCACTGCAACCTTTCGCTTCTTTGGGGTAGCACGTGGGGTGAGGTCCGAGATGCGGGTGGCGGCAGCCTTCGCCTTGGCGTCGGCTGCCTTTGCCTCGTTGTGAGAACCGACGGGCAGGCCCTTGGTCGAGAGCACACGCCCGCCTACACGGGACATCTTGTGAGGACCCTCAGCTTGAGGGCGTGGGACCCCGTCGACTGCAAGGGACGGTGCATCGTCATTGTCGGCGGTGGGTGTCTGTCGCGTCAAGCATGGATCATCTATGAAGTCATCGTCGCTGTCGTTTGGTGGGAACCAGAAGGTTGTGAGAGCTCCGCCACCTCTCATGTGCGTGGTCCCCGCCACCGGGAGACATCATGGGCACCTTGTTCATAAAAATTGGCTCTATACAACTGGGATATCCACGGTAGTCTCGCATGCACCGTCAACGAGGCTGCCATGGGCACGAGGAACATAATCGACGCTTCGATGCACCACAATGCACTGCAAGGCAAGAACCCCCCACGAGCGAGTTATGGTTAATCACGTCAATTTCGCGCACTTGTAGATCAGTGTATCGATGAGCGTATTATTGTTCGCAGATGTTTTTCACAAAACATCCAAATCAATGCACTTTAGCACAGTCCAAATGAACATTCCTTGCCTAGAACAAAAATTATCATGGGCTCTATGTGATACATAGCAGTTTTTGTGAACCATCCATGTTCACTAGTTTGTTCACTTCCCAATACACTTGTTGATACACAGTTTCACGGGTGAGTTAATTGGTCATATATGCCACGAGCCGCTGCTGTCGATGTGGATGAAACAATGTTTTCCGACGAATGGTACGACTGCGGTTGAGAGAAGCACATGGTAGCCGTGCATGAGGGGAGGTACATTGCGTCTCGGGAAACCGGCAAGATGTGACACATGACAGGATGTCAAAATGAGATACGAATGTGGTGGAACACACGGACTCATTTCAGGAGGACGAATGTGCAATTTGTTAAACTTCGATGATCCTTCAAACATCGGACTGAGATGACGCAATGGGCTCGATCATATGCAACGCGTTTCTACGAGCCGAAGCGTTGTATTATCCTACATAGGACCCCCGTCATGAAGGCGTCGGAGACCTAATGAACCACGTCAAATTATTTCCATGTTACGCGTATGGCAGCCGATGACGGTCATTTTCGCGTCGTCGCTCAAATGTATGACAAATATGTTAAAACCTTGAAAAACATGTCAAGCATGCCCATGACTGGCACAAAACGGGGCACATATGTCATGTCGTTTTCAAGTATGGGCAACATATTTGTTTTCGATTCCGACTATGGACACTGCATGCGTCTCGGTTTCGTCTTTGGACACCGTATTCGGTTCGTTTTCGACTATGGGCACCGGGGATTTATCGACCGAAACGATGGACATATAACAACTCCTTCCCAAATAATCATCGAGTACTTCGGGTACTCGAGGCAAAATGTTCGAGGAGCCAAACGACCGGAAAACAATCCTTGGTGGGATTTGAGACGAAAGGAGTGCCGCGGTGGAAAATCCATTGCACCACTTCCCCTCCACTCTTAGATTGGTGCCAGGGTCATGTTCCAGTGTGGCAATGTAGCTTGGAACGACCAGGCTTAAGATTATTCTTTTACGTCCATGCCGTATGTCAACCTTGTCCATTTGTGGTGCGGTTCATCTCAGCCAAAATGGCTGAGGCGACCATTTGCCCCGCTCTCTTTGGACTTCACTTTCTGAGGGCCTATCTTTTTGCCGCAAAACAGCCCACGGCTCTTACAGAATCTGTATCGACTTCCAGCTATAGTCACCTTCACGCATGGCATGCCTTGTGCATTGATGAAGGGACACTTCAACTTCGAAACCTGGAATGATTCTTCAGCACTATGCAAGTTCCCACTTCCAGCAAAGGAGTCATTTAGTCAATTATGGATTTATGTGCAGTCCTTCCCAAAACTATTTCCAATGCTCAATTCTCTCATGTCCCTTGAAAGTAGGAAAATAGAACGAAAAACAGTTATGCATGTGGGTTTCCCCCTTTAAAAAGTTGTGTGCAAGGGACCAATACAACCATTGTATTCACAATGCACGTGCATACACTAACCCCCTAGCTATTATTGAGGCTCATGCAAACATATGGCATGCAGGAGGATGCATACATGGCATGAATTCATTGTGTAACTTCATGAAGTAATGTTGGGTGTTTAGTGTCTTTAGAAATGTTAGTGCATCTGGTGAGAGGCAAACGACTGGAAAAGCACAAAACAATGGTTTTGCAGCGGGAGGATCATTTCGGCCCGTCCTCCTTGCACTAGCAAGGGATGGTCCATTGCCACCCCCACCACGACGAGGGCTGGCTGTTGGCCAACTGGCAGCCGGCCGGCTACATGGCTGGCGGCCGGTCAGGTGACCAGCCGGCCATTGGCTAACCACCTGCTAGCCCATGGTTTAGTTGTCCGCTTAATTGATGGCCAAGAGGCCGCGAGACCTTGAGGGTGAAGGCCCCCAGTCTCGAGGCCTCGTCCTCGCCCCCCTACTACTTGCCTCACATGGCGAGCAACATGAGGGAAGATGGCGAAAGAAAGAATGAGAGTGAGAGAGAGATAGACAAGAAGCCCTTGCATAAAATAGTCTAGTGTATCTTGAACGCGACATTTTCATGTTGGCGTGTACAGAACAAAAATGAACTTCATTTTGTGTAAACTTGAAGTTTCACATACGGAATTCTCGTTCAAGATTTTACACCCTCGTTCACAACGCAAAATGAGAGAGCAGGCAAGAATCAAAATGGCCTTCATAAACTCAAGATATGTGAGTCTTCCTACATGAGCCGTTCATGATGATTGCCCCCAAGGTGGGGTCGAGGGGACGACCCCTTTAGTAAGCTCTGGATGCCATTTTGAACATTTGCATGGTGAATTTTGTGTAGGAGCTAAACTCACAGCCAATACCGAGAGGTGGAGCTAAGGGAAAGTAGCACGTGAACTTCCCACTGGTGAAGACTTGCAGGCCAAAAGCCCTCGACCACAAGTGTTGTCCCAGTGATGACGAGTGGCAAGGTGCACGTGACCTTTCGCAACAAGGCCTTTTGTAAGGGGCTCCGCCACAACAGCATGCAGCCTGATCACTTTATGGTACATTGCTACGAGGCTAGTGGTGGTGGACAAGAGGCCACACCATTTGCTGTAGCCCATACACCTTGTGGGGATGGTTTAGCACGTGGCTACGAACAGGGTCGTGGCCGCGATAGTGGACACATCGTGACAACAGATAAGGCCGGGCTATGGCTCATCCTTACTGATGATTATGGGGACTATCCAAGGAGGAAAAATGGATCACAACTGTGTGTTCATGTTTGTGGACAAGGATGTAAAACAATGTGGATTTGTGGCATGTTCAAACTGTTCGTTTAATATCTCCTATCCTAGTTGATTGCATTTCCTGCTCGATGATCATCGTTTTATACCAAACATTGGGCTCCCAGATGAGATGCACAATCAAACTTGCATATAGGTGGCGACACCAGCCACCATGCAAGAACCCTACGACATAGTGATTGAAGAAAATGACATATAGGTAATGAGCATAATCACATGTGCAATAGATTCGATCAAAGACTTTGACCCAGTAAAATTGAAAGGCTTGAATGTGCTTGCTTGATTCATATGCAACTACAAGATGTAAGTGCTAGTCGGTGAAATACAAGACTTATGGCGTCCACCATACCAGTTATATGCTTACCGCAAATTCAATTTGTTACCATTGAGCCTTTTCATTTCTAGGAGTGGAGGATACATGATGATTCAATTCAACAGAAACCTGGATGGTGCTCCTTGTGAATGAGCTACTTTACACTCGAGGAGATAAATCCTTTGATAGCCTCGACTTTACCCGATACGTGGTACTAAAGCACGAGCGATCATATGGTAAAGTTGTCATTGATGACAACCGTACGACAACATGGTCGTCGCCCGAAAAGAAAGAAACAAAATATGGCACATTGAATATCATAAAACTTATAGACTCCTTCTATGTAGTCTTAGGCACACCATGGATCCATAAAAACAAGACCCTGGTGTGCTTTGAATTGAAGTATTTCATCGTCCAAGATGGACAGCGTCAATCCACCTTGGTTCAGAGCACAGAATGATCACCGACTGGACTTAATGGCCACACCGGCTTGTTTGCGATACAAGTCAAGGAACACATTCATCAAGGTTGTCGTTGTTTCTTGGCCTATATACCAAAAGCGAAGGACGAAGTGACCAGAGAAACGCAACAAGAGATTAAATACTTACTGGTGGAATTCTTGGATGTATTCCAAGATCAAACGGATGGGCTTCTACCAGGGTGAAACAAGCACCAGACGATGCCGTACTTGCTGGTGGAATTCTGTAAGCGGGAGCGTCTCACGTCTTTAGATCTATGTGTCACCTTAGTCCGGGAGAAAGGCAAGAGGCCAAGTGCCAAATCAAAGAGTTATAAAGGAGTGGGTTTCAAAGAGTTATAAAGGAGTTACAAAAGGGTGGGTTGAGCCCAGTAGCCCACCGTGAAGTGTGCCAATCATTTTTGTGGAAAAGGATGGTGGTCTATCCATGTGCATAAACTATCAGGAGCTTAACAAGCTGGCGGCGAAAATGGATTCCCCTTACTGTGGATTGAGGGCTGGTTTCATCAAATCTAAATGGAAGAAACATCTTTTCCTTGGGTTTGTCTCGAGGGTACTATCAAGTCCGCATATCCATAGATGATGTACCAAAAGCTATGTTTCAGGTGTATTTGGGGCATTACAACCTTCGGGTTTTATGTTTTGGTCTGATGAAAGCATTGGAAAACTTCCAAGGAAAAACAAAGTGTTCATTTGCCAAGAAGCATGATCAATTTTTCTTGGTCTAATTGACATTCTCTTTCTCTCCAAATCGATGGAAAAGCACATGGAACATCTACACAAAGCCTTGAAAATACTTTGAAAAGGAACACCTCAAAGGGGAGTGTTCAAAATTGTGTTGTTGCTGTTCATTTTGTGTACACTTTGATCACTTGGCCATTTCCATAGTCGTGCAAATCCCCGACACAGACTCAGCCAGAGGCGATATGTTGCCGTTGAGGGAGTGAGGTCACACGTAGCCTGTCTTCGCTAAGCGTTGTTGACCACGCTTAGCCGAGATAATTGATAGTTGCTATGTAATTGTGGTAAACTTCCACAGGCCTCTTGGTCCTTTGTCATTTTTATGCTTAGAGACAAGAGTTTACTTGGTGGGCTAGCCGATCATGTTTAACGTGTTCAGATTTTGAGTTGTTGTTTCTTTTCCATGCTTGGAATCCATGCATATGGGTCTGTTACATGTAGCTGGTTATTCTACACGCGTATGGCCACTTCGCACCTTGTGCTGACGTGTGTGCACCGAGTTATGGCCAAGAATGTGTCTTCCGGGTGGTTTTTTGGTAGCTGATTTGCGGCATCTTGTTGCACACCGGCAAGGCTGCTGCTAGTACTTTTGTTGCAGGTCTTTTAACTGTCAACAATAACTGCAAAAACTTGTTTGAGAGTATGCATATATCTCCAAGCAGTATCTTTGCTGTTCTCATGCTTTCATTGCATGACTACAAGGATATTGTTGCTAGGTCTGAGACGACAGTGGTAGGAAGCTTCATGAAGCTCTTGCCACTTGCAATGGGGCAAGATCACCTTGTACCCTTCAGGTGGGTCGCATTATAGCTACATCAGCAGCTGATGCTACATCCACACCTTTGTAGGTGCTTACTTATGCTATAGTGGCCTGGACCCCCTGGAAATGCATCATTGTGGAGCTCTATCAGCTGCTGGTGTTCTGTCTCTAGGGAGGTGTGATTACGATTACAATGCCCAGCGGGTCACATTCATCGATCTGGGCGCTGAGCCTAAGACTGATGCCATAGGATGTAGGAGGGTTGATCTAGGCGCGATGATGACAATTGTCCAGATGTCTGTGTGGGAATCCAAGAGTCATAGGCATGTAGGCTCCGTTGTTTTTCTAGGTTGTTTGCCAAGTTTCTAACATAGTTGGTGTGTTTTGTGATGTGATGCTAAGCTCCAAAATCAGATCACGAGACGAGTGCCACCTGGATCATGAATCAGGTGCCACTTTCACATGACCTGTTATTGCTCTAACTTCGCTTTCCTTGGACTTGTTGGGTCTGTTTTTCTCTGTATGCATGGGGCCCGGTCGAACCCGTCCTTTCCAGGGAGTCGGGTCTATTTGCTCCAATGGTTAATCTGGCCCTCTGTACATATTTTACATGCCATTTTCCCTTTCCCTTGAGCTACTTCTTCTCTTAGCCTTGCCCGCACCAGGATAGAACTACTGATTCTTCCATTGCATATGTGTGTAATACTTGTGTTATTGTGCTCCATGCATGAACTGTACATTACCTCTATTGTGTTGCTCTATGGGCTCCTGCTATCATGCCTTCTCCGTCCCCCCCCGTGGCCTGTGTCTTTGTGGCTGGCCTGCTCTCGCTTTACTATGCATATCTCCTCCTTTAACTCCTCTGTCATTTGTTTTAGTTTTTCACATGACCATAGCAATGGATGAGTAGGCCTTGCTATCGTGCCAGGACCTTGACGTGCCCAGCTAGACTTGTACAAACTGTAAAAAAGAATACAAAGTGGAAGTAATGAATGGTTTTTTTAGGGGGGGGAGGAGAGCTTGACTTTGTTATGAAAATACAAGTGCAAGTATAGAGATGTTAAGTACGAGTCTCACATCAGCCTATGTACAGCAATGTGCTCTGACTTTGTTCCTGGCCCAAATTGGGCACAATGACTTGCCAGGCTCCCAGCCTTGTGGCAACTTTCTTGGCATGTCTTACAGGTTGACAGGCCTTCAGGAAGTCAGGGCGCCTCCTATCCAAGCTAGCAGAGCTGGTAGGCTCACTGGGTCAACGGATGAGAACTCCAACTGGGTTTGGATCTAAGCACCAAGTCAGAAGGTTGACTTGCAGGGGTGGTGGCGGTAGCCATCACTGAGGTACTCCAGAATGCTGTGTTATAGTGGCAGCTATTGGCCTCCTTTCATGCCTCTGCTTTGGCTTGTATCATAGGTGGCAGTCATTGCAGTCCCAACTGTAGTGGTCCCAATAGTCCCCACTGTTGCATCCTAGGTAGTGGTCTCGGTGGTCCCACTTGCTGATGTAGTTCTTCTTGTACGAGGTCATGCATGTGCTTGGAGACATTGTTGCTACCTGTAAAGTATTGGATGGAAACCTTTTAGGGTTTTTTACTCCTCACTGCCTCGTCTGAGGCAGTCGACAAGTTGTCCAGAGATGGACACCAACCTCGGCTAGGTGGCCGAGGTCTCCATCATGTTGTTACATGCCTAGGTCATGAACACGACCTCTTGGACTAGAAACTAAGTAAGAGACTGGCCTCTATAGTTGGAAGTTTCCCATGGGAATGTTCCCGGTAAGACATGGAAAGATTTGTCACTTGCTCTAGAATGCTCCAAACCAGGAACGGACTATGCCACGTTAAATAGAAAGAAAACCAGCACAATTATCGTTTTACTCCAATACCCCCCTCGATAGCTGCGTTGATGATGATGTACACATTTCACCCCGCCCTTACTAATAAACAAAGAAGTCGGTGATTTCTTCGATTTCCATGAGCCTTGGTTTGATGAGAGGTGCATCTGCTTCCTCCTCGGATTTGTAAGGCACCGAGTTGAAGTTCAACAGTTTTATAGGGTGAAAGAAAATTGGATCCCCGTTGATTCTGGATTTTGGATGCTCATAACAGCTATTCTAGGTCTCCCTATGTGCCTGTCCGGGCGTCTGGTTTGCTTAGTGAAAATCTTAGAGACTTGGAGCACCTCTCGGATTTATTCATGCATTGTCCTCGTGCATTTTGTCAACTCCTGGTCTCGCCTCCTTTTCTGCTCCAAATTTGGGTATCTCCATGCTCGCAGGTTGCTCCTTGGAGACTATAGCCGCGATAGCGGTGCCCAAGGTAATTGTCTACTACACTTTGAAATGCAAGCTTGCTGTAGTAAATTCCCATGATGATGCCCTCTGTTGGAAAGGATGAAGGCAAGCTGGCAGAAAAGGGCTGATGGTCAGAAATCTTTTCTGACCCTTTTATCACTCGGAGGTGGAGTGGAGAAGGCCATTTTTGCACTCCACTGGCTCATTTGGTCGGATTCGCGTGCACTGTTGCGATTTGGGGTCACTTGCCAAAGCCTTTTAGTTGTTTGGAGATGGCCTCCTGTTCCTTGTCTCCTCCTTACAACTTTATGTGTTACCTTAGAACTTAGAGAGAAATCGCTGCTGCACCTGTTTCGAGTAACACATCTCACCTTTTGCAGTTAGCACTTCTTGCAAAATTCTAGAGTAGTGCAGACAGGGTTGTTCCGTCAACTTCCATTGGTAGTTGACGCTAAAGAAGTGCGAGAAGATTTGCTTGCTGGAAGTGATCTCGCTGGAGGAGAGGGGCTGGCCGCTTGCTTCGTTCTGCATGCAACCACATGCTCTCGTTTGGCTGTTCCTGTAACCTGCTTGCTTCCGTGTTTTGCACTGCTGTAGAGTTTTACACTGCTTCCACCAGTCAAAGAGAGGCCGTGACCCCTGCTGACCTCCGCAATCACCGTTGTGGCTGCATGGACTTTGCCTCCACACTAGATTTCTCCGTTGTGGTGAGTTTGCATACAGCTACGTTGGCTGTTTTCTCACATTTGTTGTCATTTTGCTTCGTCACGAGATTTGGCTATGCTGCTTTGTGCTTCATGCTTCTCCTTCTTCCTTTTGCTGCATGTAGAGGGAGAGCAGAATCGGGGCTTCCGCATTGGAATGCTGCAGGTTCGCGGCATTCCAATCTCATTACGTTCGCTCCCACGAGAGGGAGCGACAGCTCCCTCTCATGCAAGGGAGCCGCGTCCAGCTGCCACTTTGCAGAATGATCGCGTGATTGAGCAGCCGTGTTTTGCTGATGTCACAACATCGAGTGATGTTTGCCCGTTCAAATGGTGCAGTCAACCAGATTTTGTAAATCTTTTCCGACAGAACCAGTTGTAGTAAATCTGTCACCAAATGTTTTCCAGCTCGTGTTGCTTGTTGCTCCTACTAAATATTATGCTGCTGCTGACATGTTTCTTTAGCATGCAGCTTCTCCTTTAAGGACAAATGGCTTTGGGCCTCCATATTTTCCGGGTTTGAGGACAACGAATCCGGTGCATCGCACACTTGAATTTTGTGAATTTCAGATTCCTCATCGATCCCTTGCAGGATCTGCTGCCTGCTGCTTGCTCTCCTGTTACAGGCAGGACCACTGCTTTCTTGGTTATGCATAGATGGTCTAAGGTGAAGGGTGAAGCCATCAATTGGGGCTTGAATGACTTTGTCGTAATTCTCTGCCACACTCTCCCTTGCTTCCGTACTTGCGGCTACGTGCGCTTCATGCATCATGAAACATGTGGGCAGATCTGTGTCCAACATCATGGTGTGGGTGCGTTTTTTTTCACTTTCATGTGCCGATGAAGATATTCATGTTTCATCGGTAGTGAAAGAGTGCACTTGAGGTGAGTCTGCATTGCATGGCACACCTGATGAAGATGTCCTTCAGAACACTCTTTGCTAGAATGTATGCTGCTTGCTCCAACGTAGGCACGTGCACAAGGTGTACTGTGCCATCAAGAACCTTTGACTGGATCCAATGTCTGTGGATGTCGATGTGTTTTGTGGGTCATTGAAACTTCTTGGAGTGGACAAGGTCGATTGCAGAATTCTTGTCCACGTAGATTTTAGTGGGAATTTGTTGTTGAAATCCGATGTCATGAAAAAGGTTTCGCAAGTAGGCCACTTTCCTGTGTGGCAGATGTAGCTACGACATACTCAGCTTTGACAGAGCTGAGTGTGATGATGTTCTATTGCTTGCTCGACCATGAGTGAGCTGCACCGGATAGAAGGCACACAAAGCTAGTGGTGCTGCACCGATCCTCCTCTGTGCCTCTAAAATCCGCATCAACGAAGCACTTCAACTCCAAGTCCTTGGAATAACTAAAGCACAATTCTGCGTCCTTTATTGCTCTCATGTACATTCGGGAACTGTCAATCTATTTGCATGCCTGAGTCGAGCAGGTCCTGTTCCCAGGTGCAAGGTTCCTTGTAGCATACTACGGGTCAGGATGTGTGCAGCTTGTAATGTGCATGAGTGATCCAACTTTGTTGCGACAGTCTGTTTCACTCCTCCCCCTTAGTCCACGGTGCGTCAGCTGCTGTTGGGGCAAAGGTGTAGGTACATGCCCCTCGTTCACGTGAAAGCGTTCAGAGAATTGTTTTCAGTAGGTCTCCTGGCTTAGCTCCAAAATGAGTAAGTCTTGGTTGTGCTTAATGTTCATGCGAAAATAGAACTTGAAGGATGGCATGAGGGTGATGTTCACCTCCTTGGCCATCGCTGTAGTAGTTGACTGGATGAACACAGCAGACGGGCCGATGATGAGGATATCATCCACGTATACGAGCCCATAGCAGTTAGGAAGAGCGTCAGGAGCCGGTCTGTGTAGCAAGAGACGATCGTCATAGGATAATGGCTTGAAATTGAGGTTTTCTACTAGTGCTTGTAGCTTCCTCTACCAGAGGAGAGGATTCTGTTTGAGTCCGTAAAGGTTCTTTACCAACTTGCAGACTCTTCCACTCCGGTCATCGTATCCCTCCGGCTGCTTCATGTACACCGTAGTTTCTACCTCTCCATATAGGAAGGCATTCTTGACATCAAGCTGCTCACAATGTAGTCCTCAGCTTCTGTAATAGCCAACATGATGCGTGCTGCTTTGTAGCAGCTTAGAGGTATATAACTCTAAAAAAATTCATTTCCTTCCACCTGCGTCAGGCCCTTTGCGACAAGACGCGCATTGAACTTGCCGATGTTGCCATCCGCCTTGGTCTTGATACAGAATACCTACTTCATGCCAACTGGATGTGAATGTGGTGGTAATTCAATGAACTCCCATGTCCCCTACTCCATTAGACTGTTGTATTCTGTGTCCAAGGCTACCTTCCATTCTACAACATGCTCTTGACTTAGGGCCTCTTGTAGTATTCTTGGCCTAGCTGGTAGATCCTTTGTCAGGTGCGAGAGAAATGCAACGATATGTGTCACAAAATCAGCAAAGACGTGGTCATCCTCCTTGTATACTGAGCATGCCATGATGGAAACATTGTGCTCTATCTCATCACCCTCTTTTTGCTGATCAATTTGTTGTTGCAGGAGGCGTGTGAAACGCCACTCACTTACAGAAATAGGAGACTGTACCTTCTTCACCGCCTGTGGACTATTCTGCACAGGTTCCACTTAGACTTCAACATGTTTTACATCAACGTGCTTGTTGTCCAGTATGGGACGTTCAAGGTGGTGAGCACCGAGGGATACACATGTGCGCATCATCTCCTTATGCCCCACATCCAGATTTTTAAGGGAAAATGGAACTGGGTCTGCTACTGAATCTGCTTCCTCTAGTGATTCGACATAGGAGTCACAGCAAATCAAGAGTTGTCGAACGCTTTTCCTCCCAAGATGCACGTATGAGGTTTCCGAAGAAGATGGCGTCACGACTGATGAGTCCATTTAATAAAACTTCCAAACTTTCATGTTGGAGGCTTGGCCAATGAATGGTCTCCACAATGCCTTGTCTGTCAGTTTTCTCCTTTGCTCTTTTGGCACATGTACAAGTGCCATGCATTCAAACATTCACAACACTTTGATGTCTAGCTTGTCTCCATGCAAAGCCTGAGATGGTGTCATGTCTGGCAGTGCTGTGTGTGATACACGATTGCGTACCCAAACAGCCTACTTGAGCGCATAGGGCCACCAGATGTTGTTTAGCTGAGCGTCAAAGAGCATTGAATTGAGTATATCTTGCTGTTGGGAAATGGGCTATCCGGCTCAGTGCTCCAAGGTTACCTCTCTCCTCGAGATCCAACACTTGGATGGTGTGGTTTGTACATTATGTGATGCTATTCTACTACAGTGTGTCGGGCACAAAAAACTACTGCACGATGTCCATGTCTTCAAGGCGAGACATGAAATCAGAGCTGGTGATCTCTCCAATGTCATCAGAGTGTAGGACTTGTAGCTTCCTGTTGCTCTGCCTCTCCACCATGGTGAGCCACTTGAAAAAGTGCATAGGTGCCTCTTGTCTTCAGGCCATAGCACCATGTGAAGTGTGTTGCGACATCAGTCAAAAGGAGGAAGTATTCTGTGGCTGTTAGTAGTAGTTCACAAATGTCTGTTTGGACCGGTTAGAGCTTGTCGGAGACGTCGCACTTGCTGGCAGGAGGAAACTCTTGTTGTGGCAGCTTTGCCCTTACACAATCTTCACAATGGTCTGCTGTGCCTTTGTTTTCACAATTTCTGATAACGAGTCACTCAACCTACTGCAGCTTCTTCATGGTCTCGACCAATTGATTACTGATGTGGCCAAGTTTCATGTGCCACATGGACATGTCTGTACCAGTAAACTATTGTAGAATTCCAGCTATAAAGGGAGCCCCTTGAGCTGCTATAGTAGGCGAGCTGAAATCAAGCTCAATCATGCCATGTGGATGGAGACATCCTTCAACAAGGATCTCCCCTTCATGGCTCCTGAGGGTGATGTTATCACCCTTGCTCACAATACGATCACCCCTCTTCATCAACTACCTCAATGAAAGACGATTTCAGGGATGTAGAGAACATCTATAAACTTCACCTGAGCTCGGCTGTACCATGTAATTACCACTCTGCCTATTTCCAACACTGGCACTTGTTTTTTTTTCGTGACGGTGACAAAATCCTTGGTGTTGGGTTGAAGATCTGGAGACAATTCATGTCAACCATGAAGTGTGATGTGCACCTGCTATCAAGGTAGTACACATATGGTGAGCAAAAAAGACATTTGCTCTGTGCAACCGAGAGCACAAACACGGATGCTGAGTAGTCAAACTCATTGTTGCATCCTTTTCTATTGGTTTCTATTGATATTCCTTCTCCTTGACTCCATCCTCCTTCTCTTTCCCTTTACCTCCCCACTTCTTCCCCTCCTTTTTCCTCCTTGCCTGCTCCTCATCCACTATCCTCTTTTTGCAGCCTCTTTGCATGTGGCCAATCTTCTTGTAGTAGTGGCATTGCAAGCCATGACCTTGATTGCTGGACTAAGGAGTTACGAGTAATGATGTTTGAGCAGATTGGACAGGCCAATGGGTGGATACCGAGTTCATTTTCAGCTGGCTCTTCCACTACAATTGAGTCGCGTTGACGTGGCTGGAAAACGTTGCTGAAAAATGTGTGTTTGAAAGCATGATTGCTTTATTCTTGGCAAGCTTGCGTTTGCGTTGCTCCGTGAGTAGATTTTTACACACATACACCTCTGCTTGTTCAGCCTCATGCTTGAACTTCAACACATGCCTTATGTTCTCCTAGTCGCTTGTTAATCCACTGAGGAGGAAGGTCACAAAGACGTGCTCCAACATTGGAGTATCCATTACAGCTAGCTGATCTCACAAGGACTTTGCATTGTCATTTTAGTCCTCTATGTTGTCGAACTTGCTGAGTCTGATCTGTGATATCTCGGTGAAGAGGTGGGACTTGAAGGTGGAGTCTTCCGACATGTAGGTTCATAGCAGGTAGGACCATGCATGATGGGAAAGATCAGCCGAGTTCTGAAATGTCCTGATTGATTTCTGGCTGCGAGGGCTTAGTTGATTATCTAGAACCATACATGCAGCCATGGTAAATTACTTGAAGCCCAACACTGCTTGTGGTGACAATATGAGTGGTGGAGGTGAATAGTGCCTGTTGTAGAATTCCCATAGGCAATGAATCTAAGCAACTTGCTTCAACTTATGGGCCCAGTGTGGGGAGTTTTCACCATCAAACTTGCACACTTTTATCTTGTGCAGCTACAAGGATGCTACAGCTGCGAGTACATTACCTTTTGGACGTTGAACTGGTATTCTTGATGTTGTTTATATTGGGGATTGCACTAAGATCTGCTGCATGGGTATGGCTGGATGTGGCTGAATGGGTGGCAGTCCTGTTGCTACTGCAGGCTGGGCCACATGGGTTTGTGGCATGGGTGCCAATTGAGGCTGATGGCATGCTACTTTTGGTGGTATTAATGGCATGCCTTGGGGTTGTGCCACAAACTGTTGCAGCACTCCTCCATTTACAAATGCTCCATGTTGTACCTACTGAAGGATAGCTGGTTGCACAACAGGCAGAGGACTTCCTTGAGGTAGATGTGCTGATGAGGCTTACGAGGGATGTTTCCATGGCATTGGCGGCTGCTGTTGCTGTTGTTGTTGTATCATTTGTTGCTGTATCTGCTGCTGCTGCTGCTGTTGTTGATACAAAGCCAGCTGTTACTGAATTACTTGATGCTGTTGTTGAAGTTGAGCAAGTTGTAGTGCTAAAGCAACATGTAACTGTTGCAACTACTGTGTGTGTGATTCTTGAATAGCACAAATGAGCTGCTCTTGCTGTGGAAGGATTTCTTGAGCTCCAATCTGCTAACGCATCTCTCTCGTGCTCTATAGCTTGTCGCGTCAATGCTTCTTGCTACGCCATCCTCTGAGTCTTTCTTTCCAAGCATTGCGCCTTTGCTAATTGGCGTTGTGCATGATTTGCAACATGGAATCCTTGCTCCTGACCCATGCACAATCCATGCAACATAGACTCATTTTCATGCTGAGGAGAGCCCTCCCTTGGTTTCTCATGCTCTATGTCACTCATGAAAGCCTTTGGGCTTGTGCAATGTGCAGGTTGAACTGCAAGGCGGATGCGTCAACCTTGCTCCTGTCACTCCTTGTATAGTAGTGGTGGAGAGCGTCCCCACCAACTCTATACTTTGCTGCTACTGCTGCTGTGCTAGCTCAAATCACGACCCCGCTTTGATATCATGTTAGTTTTTTGCACAACCACAACAATGGCTGAGTAGGCCCTACTATCGTGCTGGGACTTTGACGTTATCAGCTAGACTTGCACAAACTGCAAAAAGGATACAACTTGGAAGGAATAAATGGGTTTTTTTGGAAGGAGACACTTGACTATGTTATGAAAATACAAATGCAAGTACAGAGATGCTAAGTGCAAGTCTCACATCAGTGTATGTACAACAATGTGCCCTGACTCTGTTCCTAGGTCAAGGTTGGCGCAATGACTTGCCAGGCTCCTAGCCTTGTGGCAAGTGTATTGGCGCGCCTTGCAGGTTGACAGGCCTTCAAGAAGTCAGGGTGCCTCCTAGCCAAGCTTGCAGAGCTACGAGGCTGACTGGGCCGACGGAGGAGAACTTCAGCAGGGTCTGGATCTTAATACCAAGTCAGAAGGCTAACTTACAATGGTGGTGGTGGTAGCTGTCACTAAGGTAATGTTGTGTTATTGTAGTGGCAGCTACTGGCGTCCTTTACACTGCTGCTTTGGCTTGTACCATCGGGGACAGTCCCAGCGGTCCCAACTGTGATGGTCCCAATGGTCCCCACTGGTAAATCATAGGTGTTGGTCACGGCGGTCCTGCTTGCTGATGTAGTTATTCTTGTACGAGGTCGTGCATGTGCTTGGCAACCCCGTTGCTGCCTGTAGAATACTGGATGGAAACATTGTAGGGTTGTTTGCTCCTCACCGCCTCGTCTGAGGCAGTCGCCAAGTTGTCCAATGATGGACACCAACCTCGACTAGTTGGCCTATGTCTCCATCACGTTGTTGCTCCACATGTTCATGTCCAGGTCATGAACACGACCTCTTGGACTAAAAACCAGTAATAGACTGGCCTGTACAGCGGAAATTCCCCATGGGATTGTTCCCGGAAAGCCACGGAAAAATCCGTCACTTAGTCTATAATGCTCCAAATCAGGAACGGACCGCCCCATGCCGAAGAAATAGAAACAGCACAATTATCACTACGTTCCAACAATTTAAGCATGGACAAATCTTCCAAGCTCATCTACATACAGCTAGACCAAGGTCTTAATGTGACTTCTTTCGAGATGCCGTCCAATACCGAATTCCTCTTCAGCGCTCAATGCATTTATGTAGCTACCATGAGTTTGCTACCTAGGTAATGTGGCCCTTCTTGGTCCCTCTCTGTTGAGATCCAGCCGGACCGCGGCCGTTATGTTATCATGAGGTAGACTCAATCAGGTCACATTCACGTACTACATGATTTGTGACCCATGGGTCATAACTTGTGACCCATGGGTCATGATTTGTGTCATGGGTCACATTCCACCATGAGATGCTGGATGAGGATATCTATATGATCTAGCCCCTTGGCCTTAAGGATGACACACGGTTTTGGAACCCTTTCAAGGTCCTGTATTGTCTCAAGTTTTCATTGCGGTATTGAAAACAGGAGATGACAGGTGAACTGCAGCAAGATGGATGTTTCCAGAGTGAGGTCAAACCGTTGCTATTCTTACTTCTAGAACATTGCCCCTTGACTGCCATCCGCATTTATGTCAATATCCTTCAAGTGGCATCTCCATTTTTGGAGGCCGTGAACAAGCCCATGGCACTCGTCCAGACTACCTATAGGATGAAAGATGTGTGACTTGCTCTACTTTGCTTCGGTATGCAGGTCACTTGTGATCGCCAACAACAGACACTGGTGCTTCACTAGGTGTGATATGCACAGGTTGTAGAGGAGAACTTTTCATACCTCTTGGGTATTTGTCCAAAAGCCTCAGATTCCATCACACTGGATGGATAGGATAACATGAAGGTTGATGAAGCATCGTAGCTTGGAGAGACGATGGATGTGACATTGTACATGCGTGTCATAGGCTCATTGTTATGTTTGGCCATGACTACCCGGTCCAACATTGCCTTCACCATCAATATCCTTACAGTTGTCACAATTTCAATAGGTGAGAGCCCTACATAAACCTGTGCATGTGGTACTACACACGGTTTCCACTCTACATGTATCGGGTTCAATTTCCATCGGTAATTCTCGATGATTCTCGATGGCTACAGACATATCAATGAGGTCATGAGCATGGATGGGAGGATTCGGACCGGGTATGTGCTATTTCTTGGTGGCACGATGCTTTCATGGTGCATTGGCAAGTAAGAATACACCACTCATTGCTCGTCTGAGGCACAATATGTTGCACTGGGTACTACAAATGTGCAAAATACATGGTAGCAATGCTTGTTCCATGAGTTTTGTCAAATTGTACTGTGCATTAGCTTCCGCTATGAGAACCAGATTGCTTTTGTTACAAAAGAGAATTCTGGTGCGTTTCTTGCATGTGCAAAGCACATTGCTCTAGTGTATCATTATGTGCATGAATTGGTGAAGCGACGGGTGATCTCCGTCACCTGGGTTGATAAATATGTGAAGTGGGCTCAATGTCTTGACCAAGGAGTTGGCGCGTCGGATCTGGAGTGGTTATCTGTTCTATTGTACTTCGCCCTATGTCAGAGGGTGCTTAAGGATGATTTCCATGTCTCAATGAGCATACTTTTGTGCACTTGTGTTAATCATGGGCGTGCATAACCATGTGCACCACAAGGGCATAAGGGAGTGTTTGGATTCGTGCTATTGTCATCCACCTTGTATATTGCTGATTTTGACCACTCGGTCATGTCCATAGTGGTGTTGTTTTCTGGCACATACTCTTTTAGAGCTGACGTGTCACCTTCGATGGAGTGAGGCCGCACCTGGCTTCTCTGAGGAAGACGTGGTCGATCACTCATTGGCAACTGATATGTACCTGTGCTGACTTGTCGGAGGCCTTAAGGTGCCTTTGCCATCATTCATGTTTCCAACATCTTACTATCAGTGGACTGGCCAGTTTCCCTTTTTCTCATATTCATCCTCTGCCATGATTTGAACCCAGGATTTCTACTGTGTTGATGTTGATGCAGATAAGTGGCAGGGCCAAGGTACAGTGCATACTGGTCTGGAGCCCTAAAACAATGTTCAAGATATATCTCACATTAACGAAGGTTCCTTCTGCTGCCACGGGGCAATGCCTTGTAATATATCTAGGGTAGTGTAACAGTCAAACCACCAAAAAGGTGGAGGAGGGGTGAGAGTTTTGTCAATGTGAACAAGTTTCTGATGTCTATGGGTGGGCAATCATTCATTAATGAATGATTGACCACATGACTCTTTTTCAATTTGTTTTTCCTTCCAAAATCAAATTTGTGTTTCCTACTTCCAGATGATTCTAACCACCAGCACATCACAGAGTGGCAGTAGAAGATGGAGCAAGGAAGACAAAGTAAGCTGCTGTCGTCCGAAGTGACGCAACAAGTTTGAGAGGGGCCAAAGGGTACATGCCCATTTGGAGGTATAGAGAAATACACATTATCAGCCAGCCAATCTGCATCACGCAATCCATGACCATTCCCAAAAGAAGAAAAAAAAAATAGCACATTGAGCACAGATTATAGGTAAGGACATGCGTCGTGCAAACACCTCCGTTACCCTGTGCAACTCTCACTCTCCCTTCTAGCTGACACACAACAACCCATGGCAAAACACGTACATGCCAGACGTTGCATAAAATAAAGACACTAACATCCCAACCCTCCGTGTTCCTGCGTACAAGGGGTTGTAACAGCCATCCTGGTCTCACCACCAATGCCGACCGGTACCTCTTCACTTCTTCACAAGTAAGGTTTTGCCGTCCATAAATGCACCGTCCAAAGACCATGATTCCCTGCTCTGCTATCTCATGTATCAGGCGCTGTATGAGAGTGTGCCTCTGAAGCCTAGGTCTATTGAAAACGTCTTAAATGAGGACATGCCAAGGAACTGTGATGCATTGAATTAACTCTGCCCCGAGTCAACGACCCCACTAGCATCATGACAAAACTCTGCATGCACAAGAAAATTCATAGTTGCCAACCAGGAGAAGAAATCATGAGGGGGTCTTTTGCCCTTACTGTAGTCCGGGATGTGATGATGTCTCTTTGTGTATGAGGATCTTTCTCATCATAAATCAAAACGCATGGAAGAACCTACCCACCTTGAACAAAGATGGACAAAATCCCTTTATTATTGGTAAAAATGCAAAACAATGAGCCTGCACACTAGCATGATTACTCAACATCATCGCTCAAAGATATGATGATGATGTTTCCAAAGTTTTTGCTACCACCACCCATTCCAATTTCAAAGCTAAGTCTCCTTTCATGTTTTACGATGTTGGAGAAACTGATGCCAGTGATGATGCCATTGATGTGGCCAAAGCCGAGGATGGTGCACGTGTTTTGGTTGATAGTGATTTTGAAGCTAGGGCTGATGCCAGTTTCAATGTCAGTATCGGTTGTGTGAACTGAGAAACAAATGGATTATGACCAGCCATGACATTGTGTCTAAGGAGAAGTAGGA
Organism: Penium margaritaceum; assembly: GCA_023375785.1. Taxonomy (NCBI): domain Eukaryota; kingdom Viridiplantae; phylum Streptophyta; class Zygnematophyceae; order Desmidiales; family Peniaceae; genus Penium; species Penium margaritaceum. Next base: position 19,941 of record SZWC01015864.1, on the reverse strand, counting down.
TTTGGCTTAAGTGGGAGGTGGTAATCAAGAGGTTTCTACGGTACTTTCATTCCTTTTAAAGTGCCAGGGCCATGGAGCAAGAACGTGAGACCATAATGGAGGAGAAGGAAGGCACAAGCAACATCTTGGAGAGGTTCAAGAACCTCTCCAAGATTACAAGCCCCACCCATGCAGCAGATTTAGCACTATAAAAGGCCACAAGAAACATCGTAGATTTCACAAAATTAGCAACAGAGAGCAGCTCTGACATTGCAATCAAGGTGTTGAGCCAGCAATCATACCATGAGATGGCCAACTTGCATCAGCCGTGTCACAGAAGAGCATGAACTTATGACAACTGTGCATATCCAGCGAGTGTTTGCAATGCCCTATATGGTGTTCATGCAAGAGAGTAGGGTGCCAAGGTGCAGGATGCGGCATAGTTGTGTGCAAAGAGCTAGTTTTGGGAGCTTGTGCCGTGGCAAGTAGGCCAATGGGTGGTGGAATGTAAGTGAACCTTTTACATGAAAGACAACCACGGCATTAACATTGGCCTCTTTGAGGAGCAACATTATGCAAGGGGATTCACATGGTCAAGGAAACAGTGAGTTCTTTGAATCTGTTGCAAATTTTTTCTCCCATTTACAAGCTTCTCTCTCATACCCTTTTGTAGGATAAGGAGATCCACCATGTAGACACGTGGGTTTAGAGGAGGATGTGTTCATGACATGACAAGAAGGGTTTGTACAAGAGATGGAATAATAGCTTGCAGAGAACTTGTATTTGTTTTTTGGTCTCAACCAGTCACCACGTGCATGGAATGAGAGCTCAGAGAGCACATAAATATTCATGTCTTCCTAGTGAGTACGGCTGACCGTAGTTTCTCAGTGGAGGACAAGTAGGAGAGTCTGCTCATCCTTCGTGTATATTTTGAGAAACTCATCATTATCTTCATAATTATTGACATAGTTAAAGATGACAAAGCTTAGTAAAGCCAATCTTTTCTTTAGCGTTTAGCTTGTTGGTGACCGTGCCACATACAACATCACATTGAATAAGACCCACTAAATCATCAACATCATCGGCACGTTTGGGATGAGCAGTTGTACATCGACATCAACCTCAGTGCTGATGGGATGATAAGCTGGTCAAAGATGACGTCTTTGACTTTGCAGTATATTCGTCTACCGATTACTGTCTCATGGTGGGGAGCTTGATGTGCCTGATAGTGACCACGTACTTCATGTGTTTCCCTCGCTAGCGGTCAGAATGAAGAGTAAGCCAGTGAGAAATTCCTTTTCCTTTGGTGAAGTCACAGGCTTACCAACACAATGAAAGGATGGAATTGACTACCGGCGAGTCTAACCGTCTTGTTCTAATCATCTTGCCTCCCTCCATGTAGCCAAGGCCACTGGCTGGTTTTGCCACAGCTATTCACCTGCAAGGGAGAGGGGTGTTGAGAAGGAGGAATACTAGGAGGAAGGAGGAGGCAGAGGAATATGGTGCGGCACGGGATGGGGTCCATGTTAGGGAAGGTGAAGCTGAACACACAGGAGAGTAAGGACCATACAATGAGGGTAACACGGGTGCGGGATTGCGTACGGCCAGCAAGCCATGCTAGAATGGGGATTTTGAGAATGCCTTCGGGGAGATTCAACAGGCAACTCTCTGAGGGGAGGAGGGACACATAGGGGATGGTCTTGTGAAGGGGGGTACAAGAGACATACATGGGTAGGGTCAATTAGCCATGGTGGGGAGAAGGGAGAAGAGGGAAGGTTGGCAAACCATACCGGAGGGAGGGAAGGATGTGCAGCGTTATGTGAGTATGAATATTTGTAAACTAACACTGAAAAAAAAACATTATGAGTTCTCTGTTAAAAAATACATGGTTGAAAAGTTCATAATAGAATGATTCGTAAGCGTTGCATGAACGGAGCATGCATACATAAGTTTTGTGACTTTGGCAATATTGTGCAGGTTTGTTAGACAAGCATATTCATGGTCGCATTGGATTTCCCATCCCATCCCCCTTTCTTTTCTCTGCCCCCCTCTATGATCCCTCATCATCTCTGTTTATCACATCTCCTGGTGGTAATTGGATTATATGTATGTTAAGTTATGCTGACTAGTGGAATTGAATAGCCTTGGCTCCTCTCCCATAGGAGAGGAAAGAAGGAGAAGAGGAGAAAGGTGCCCAAGAAACAAGAGGAGGGCAGCTCACCAAGTCTAACGACGGGAGCCAAACAGTGGCGGCAGTGTAGCTGTTGCTAAAGCTGCTATGACCGCCACAATAGAAGATGCAGAGACGATGAGGCAGGCAACACTAGAGGAGTTGAAAAGGCTTTAAGATAAGAAAATCGAATGGGAGCGGTAGTTTCATAAGATTACAGCGTTATCAACAAGTTGACCAGAAATCATCAAATAATTTGCAAGGATCCGCATTGCCGGATTCATAAGCAGGCTAGCACGTGCTCGGCTGCAGACCAGCAAGAAGGCGGGTGGAAGTAGACATCGCTGGGTGATATTGGATGGATGTCCAGTTGCAAATCCAGTCTATCGGTAGTGTGTATTTAGAAACACAAAAATTTTCTGTCATGTATACAACATGTATTCATTGTGAAATTTTCATCTTCATCACTAACTGCAAGTAAAAATCGGACAATAGTTCAGATATGTGTGGTTCACTATGGTATTCCTCCCCCCTCCTAGTCCTCTCCCAACGAAATACAGGTACACTATTGAGAAATATGCCACTGCCAGGCGTGGGCTACTGACAGAATTTCAATGCTGCTATATTGAGACTTTCATAGTATTTCTTTTGAAAGGACATTGAAATCTTCAAGTCCGGCCGACCGTGTCTACTGGTTAATCAAGTGTGCTTGGTAGTGTGTTAGGGACCCGTTCTCTAACACGGGCCCTTACATCCAGTTACACAAGGAACGAGCGCTATGAGGTCAGTTTGATAATTAAGATCCATAGTCTACAGCTCAACATGGACTTGCATAAGGTACATGTCTTTCATGTCGCCAAATATGGAAAACGAGCCTAGCCTTTTGTATCTCCTACCCAAAGCTCTCGGCAAGATTCTCTGCCATGTTTAGATCATCAAAACTGGATTATTTATTCCATGTCCCCGTTAAGGAATCACAAGAAGTAAGAAGTGCACAAAAATCACATCGACAATGTTTTATTCATCTTATTGTTTCTATACCCTCTTTGGTGAAAGAAACCCTTGCTAGACTATCTGAAGAAAGAACTCCATCCTTGGATGCCGAGTTTCATGTGGTCCTAACAGCCGTGAAACCCCTTCATGAAACTGAATTGACGCAGCACACGGCCCTTGTGTTATCAAGAAGAGATTTTCGAAACATGGTACATCTTCTGCATGCAACGTCCATTTTACCAGAATCCTATCTGATACCATCGATTTCCTCTCAAACTAGTAAGACCGTTACCCTCGAATGTTTCTCGGCTGGTCATGTATTCCATGCCTTCACATATAATCTGGATGAATAGGTTGGATAAGTATCTGTCTGGAATGAATTCACACACTGCGCTGTATGCCACCAAGTCCCGCAAGTCAAGGTCAACCAACCATGGCCGACTGTGGCACAATCACAGATGCCACCATGTCAAGTGTGGATACAGGAATGATAAAGGCGGCGCATGGTGGATGTTAGGCCAGCCATGACTCTATATCTTTGTCGCTTTGGCATTGGGCGGTGGGGGTGGATGAGGGGACGGCCTTCCTCGGCAACCAAACAAGCTTGGTAATGAGCCCAGACCCCCTAATTTGTGAATTAATGAGAAGGATGGTTGTCTGGTTTTTTTTGGCCATTACATGAAACATGCACAGAGGCAGTGCGGAAGGAAAGTCAATGTATAGTATAATGAAGAGAAGGTAATTAGCTGAAATGTTTACAGTGACACTCATCAATTTTTTGTAATCTTAGGTTACTTCAACTTGGTTCCAAGAGAGAACCGTTGAGAACCGTTATTATTGTTTTTGTTATTGCTGTTTACTACATCCATAAAGATCCAAAGCCTTACCGTCCTCTGACGTAATTGTAGCACACCCTTACATTATTTTCTATGACATGAACTGTCTACAACTAGAGATATTGTAGAATAGATTTTCCTCCCTCCGAGTTGTGGTGAATACACATTTTAGCTGAATTTTATCCTTGGTTCAGGATTCAGTTCGGATTACCAAACTATATGGAGCACATATCCTTCAAATTATGGGTAGGTTTTACATTTTTGGTCTTTCTATGGAACCCTGAACTGAATCATAGTATTGTGCTAACTTTGTCTTGCTCAACTACACTGGGTAAAAATGTAGTGTTCCTTGAAGGAAATCCTCTACAGCCATTTGCTACTCTCTTGTTCTGGCAGGAGGGTGCACAAACTGTCCACCTTCCTATTGGAACTGGACTCCTTTATGGAGTTTTGTGCACTAACTACACCTCTCGTGTAGTTAATGAATGATACCCCCGCTCAAAACTGACAAATAGGATGTACATGAATAACAAAGAATGAACGACAAGTGAGATTGGGGCATATCACCAGGCAAGGGAAGGTTCCAACAAACAAGAAAATGGCATGGCCAGCATAACTCGATAATCATAACTTGAGTTATGGTATATGAGAAAACAAATCTACCGCTCTTCCTTCATCCCATTTTGAAAACAAAACATGCTCATGAGACAATGTTTTCACGGATTAATGGTGTAATAATTTTTTTTGTCAGAATAAACGAATGTAACAAACATAAATAAAATGCTTTGCATATGGTATGTAATTCATAGTAAGGAGTAGCCATTGTGAAACATCCTCATGTCAGATGGTCTTCCATTCATATCATCTGCAGGCTGCTCTTTTGTCATGTTATCAACTAAAGCACAAATATTCTCCATTATTTTGTCCTTTCATTGTACATTTATTGGGGTTTTGTTGGTACTACATACAGTTTAAAACATCTTCACAAAAAAGGTGTACTGCATAACCCTGTGTATGATTTGCATGCAACGTTAGCCCCTCTCTCTCTCTCTCTCTCTCTCTCTCTCTCTCTCTCTCTCTCTCTCTCTCTCTCTCTCTCTCTCTCTCTCTCTCTCTCTCTCTCTCTCTCTCTCTCTCTCTCTCTCTCTCTCTCTCTCTCTCTCTCTCTCTCTCTCTCTCTCTCTCTCTCTCTCTCTCTCTCTCTCTCTCTCTCTCTCTCTCTCTCTCTCTCTCTCTCTCTCTCTCTCTCTCTCTCTCTCTCTCTCTCTCTCTCTCTCTCTCTCTCTCTCTCTCTCTCTCTCTCTCTCTCTCTCTCTCTCTCTCTCTCTCTCTCTCTCTCTCTCTCTCTCTCTCTCTCTCTCTCTCTCTCTCTCTCTCTCTCTCTCTCTCTCTCTCTCTCTCTCTCTCTCTCTCTCTCTCTCTCTCTCTCTCTCTCTCTCTCTCTCTCTCTCTCTCTCTCTCTCTCTCTCTCTCTCTCTCTCTCTCTCTCTCTCTCTCTCTCTCTCTCTCTCTCTCTCTCTCTCTCTCTCTCTCTCTCTCTCTCTCTCTCTCTCTCTCTCTCTCTCTCTCTCTCTCTCTCTCTCTCTCTCTCTCTCTCTCTCTCTCTCTCTCTCTCTCTCTCTCTCTCTCTCTCTCTCTCTCTCTCTCTCTCTGTATATATATATACATACACACACACACACACACACACACACACACACACACACACACACACACACAGACACACACACACACACACACATAAGTATAGCCATAATTTCTTCTCATGTTGGGTGCAGAGAATTCACTCCTTATATTTACCATTTTCCAATATCAACCCGTGTGCTCTTTTGTATTCCATATAACCCTATGCACACCTTGCGTGCAACAATGATGCCTTGTTTCAAGTTGATTGTATTCTGTAGTTGAATGAAAATGTCCAAGGTTTGATTACTTCTACTCAATGAATTCAACAAAAAACAAATTCCTCCTCTGGATTTACCCTACTGCCACATGAATTCGTGGTTTCCAATCATTTAGGGTTCGCACAAGTGATTTCAAACTACGTGAAGATACCACGCAAAACATCATCCGTGTACACGAATACTTGAGTTCGTTTTAAAAAATAATCAATTTATAAAGAAATCATTTGGCCGTAGGGTATTGTGATCCCGAAAACAGGTTTAAGCATGATAACATTTCTACTTCCTCCATTGACAACATCCACTAGGTGCCGTGTTTGACGCACATGCGTGTTTTCATACTAACATCATACTGGTTTTTGAATTCTTCCCTTCTTTGAGAGCCTTTTTTGTGATTGTTGTAGTCTCCTAAAACTGGGTCCGATTCATTTTTTGTTTGGTCGTCTATTAGTATGTACACATAATTATGGAACTCCTACATTTGCCTACTGTCCAACTCCCTAGACGTTATTGTCTAAGAAAAAAACACCTACGAGACACTCAAAACTTGAAGTTGTGATGCTCAATCTTTGATCCTGCCATGCCGTTGGATCAAAACCCTCATCCAGCCATCTTTGCACCTCGAGTTTGCTCTTGCTCGTGTCTTAGGAGAGAGAGCGGACATGATCTGTCAAGTGCATGGATTGGCAATAATAGGCAAACAGCACCACCAAACCTGGGAATTCAAGTGGTGACTCTCTTATTCTCTGAATTGTTCGTTAAGGAACACATGAGTGAATTGTAGATATGTTTTTAGGACAAATCTGGAAGACAATACGGTACATCTGTTACGTCCATGACATACACGAGTCGCTTAAACTCGTTAATGGGCATTTTTGTTCTCACATTCATGGCCCACCACGTGATGACTTCAGGATTTTTCCGCCGTTCAGCCAAGGGCATTTTGGCCAACTACCCCGACCTCCGGTGTCTCGCCCCTAAAGTTTGTGACAAGGTCGACCACTCTCCAGAACGGTCAAACAGAAGAGTGGTGAACCATATCGATGTTTCAATATTGTCCAGTTGAATTCTTCATGACGCTCGACTTTCATAAAGAAGCAAAGAGATATTCTCGAAGCCCCCCTACTTCTCTGCAGCGTTTCTCAAATCCGCCACTCACGATGCGACCTCGCACGCATCGCTCGGCTCAAACACTGATGAACCGTCTTATACCTCATTGTCAATGTAGACATTGTGTGTATATACATGTATGTATGTATGTATGTATGTATGTATGTATGTATGTATGTATGTATGTATGTATGTATGTATGTATGTATGTATGTATGTATGTATGTATGTATGTATGTATGTATGTGTGTGTGTATGTGTGTATGTATGTATGTATGTATGTATGTATGCATG
>SZWC01015861.1:1233-20833 GCA_023375785.1 Penium margaritaceum | reverse complement strand
GGGCAGGCAATGGTGGGGCAGGCAATGGTGGGGCAGGCAATGGTGGGGCAGGCAATGGTGGGGCAGGCAATGGTACGGCAGGCAATGGTGGGGCAGGCAATGGTGGGGCAGGCAATGGTGGGGCAGGCAATGGTGGGGCAGGCAATGGTGGGGCAGGCAATGGTGGGGCAGGCAATGGTGGGGCAGGCAATGGTGGGGCAGGCAATGATGGGCCAGCCAATCTTGGAGCAGGCTGTGTCGAGGCAGTGCTTTGTGGGGTAGTCAGTGGTGGGACAGGCATTGGTGATGAAGGCAGTAATGTGGCAGGCAAAGCTGGAGCTAGCCGTTCGCAGATGTGAGGCAGAACCGAAGACTCTTGGACCCCAAGCAAAGAACCCGAGAGTGTCCTGGTTGTCTGTGTAGGCATGCTCCCGAGCATGCCTTGATCTCTCCCTGATTCGAACTCCTGGAGGATGGGGAGGAGCCCAGCGTCTGAGCAGGTAAACGCTGGTGTCTGTGAAGGAGAAAAGAGAGGAAGCGACGAGCACTCCCTCCTTCCCTCCCCGAAGGTGGCGCCTGCTGGCACAGTTCGAGGCTGGTCGGGGAGAGCGTTGGCCGGCAAATGAGAAGCGGACCAATCCATCATGCTCATGGCCCTCTGGCAGCCCCTGTCCGATGCAAAGAGCTGCGGAGATTCAGAGTGTCCGGACAGGTGTTGGGTTGAAGTTGCGGACAGGGGTATCCACGGTTCCATGAGAGCGAGACTCTCGCTGCGAGACACAGGCCTGAACACCGGCCAGAGTCGCGGTGGCAGAATCCCCTCAGCAAGGGGCTCGAGTGGGTGACACCTTCTGAAATCTGTTCGGAAAACTCTCCTGCTCTCCAGTGAAAGGAGGCGAGCTGCTGAAGAGGCCTCACTGCGGCAAAGAGGGCGTACAGAAGAGCCCCATCTCGGTAGTTGGAGTGAGAGAGTGTGCGAGGGCAGAACGCTGCTGGGGTGGTTGGGGCAGGGGGCAAGGAGCGGAGCCTCAGGGGGAAAGCCACAACTTCTTCTCTTGCGCTTGCTGCTGCTGCTTCTGTTTTCCTTTGCTCATGCTGCTGTCGCCGATTCGTTGTTCTTCTTCCGTTGATCAAGCTACTGCTGCTGCTGCTGCTGCTACTGCTGTTGCTGCCCCTGTTTCTGCTGCTTCTGCTGCTACTGCTGCTGTTGCTGCTGCTTGTTCTGCTGCCGCTGCTGCTGCTACAGTTGTTGCTGCTTCTGTTGCTTCTGTTGCTTCTTCTGCTGACCCTTCTACTTTTCTTTCTGCAGCTACGGCTACTGCTGTTGATGGTTGTTTTCCTCCTGCTGCCACTTCTACTGTTCCGCTGCTGCTACGACAGCAACTGGCGTTGGCGCTGCCAGATGAGTGCTGCGGCTGTAGATCCCTTGGAGGCGTTCTGGGACAAGGTGACGAACTGATTGTCGAGATAGAGCCCTAGAAAGCGTCCTGAGGCAAGGTGACGGGGATCGACGCGTAGTCTTTTTCTTGTTTTGGCCAACGCCGCGGATGAAAGAACACCAGCCGCAACTTACACCTTGAATCAGGAACCTTGCACCTGGTGGAGTACTGGGGATGGTCGTAGGGCAACGTGACGAATCGAGGAGGGGCCCAGAAGGCGTTCGTGCATTTTCTGACACAAGTTCGTGTTCAGTCTTCTTCATGGGCAGAAGGCCCGTGTCGAAAAACACTCGTGGGAGGCGGCGAACAGGCACTGGCGTTACGTTCCGACCCCCAGTGGCCGTGCCTGGGAACGTGTGAGTAGGCAGTGGGACTTCACGCTACTCCATCTTTCGAGGCGCCTTTCGGGGCAGTCTGCTATGAAATGCTTGTTGAATCGCGGATTGGAAATTCGAAGTAGCGGTCGGAACCTGAAAACCACTTTCTCCGGCAGATGAACTGTGTTTACTTCTTCACATCTCGTCATAAGTTTGCGGGAAGTTTGATGTTGACGTCACAAAGATAAGTGGCGCTAATTGTTACTGCCTACGTACACGTTCCCATGCACGGCCAGTGTTTTGAAGCGTCAGGTTTTCACCTGTTGAAGTCACGTAACACCTCAAACTTCTGGTAAATCTCTGGATTCAATCTAATGTCAAGTGCTTTGCCAACATTCCAAATCCAGAAACGGTGATTTTCGTTGAGCAATCGGTGCTTGCGATCTCGAAGCAGCAATCGCAGCCACAAAATTCCTGCAGGGAGCTGCTACCCTGGTGGCATTTCCCGGAAGGTCCACTCTCGCAGTCGTGTTGTGCGGCAGCATTTTCGATATTGTCGTTTTGTTCGGAACGTGCTCAGAATCTGTTCTCCTCGATCTCTGAACAGATCAGTCCAAAACTATCCACTCTCTCTCCTCGTCCTACCGGCCCGTGATTGGCTGCCAGATGCCGGCTGTGGTCCAACCAATTATAGGATGTGGCACGTCTTGCGCCTGCCTGAAAAAGTGATACGAAAATGGTTCGCAAGACGTGTACCCAAGCAAAAAAGGTTCAGCAATAATGGTTCGGGAAGTCAGTGGACCTCATCTCTCCCATTATCTACGCGTTTGCAACCCCCACTCGACTTTGAACACGGATCTATGCCCCAATGTTTACCAGCACTGGGAACGCCCCTGCAACCACGCGCATTGATAGGCGCACGCGGATGCTACCGATCCCCGTCGTATGTCATGCGATTGAGTTTGCGATTCCGTTTTTGTTTTCCGTTTCGAAATACTGCGAAGCACAATCGCCTCGCACATCGAAAGGCGGACGCGGATTTCAATGGGCGTCGTTGCACTTTTTCTAACTAAAGCGAAGCCGAACTGCCGTATCACCACTTTCAAGAAATGCGAAACCAAATTACAAAGCACATTGATCCGCGGACGTCATCTAATATGTCAGTCACAACCACTAAGCTGGACATGCCGCTCACTGCCTTTGACTACGCCGGCGTTTGGGAGACCTTAACTTTGTCATAGGAACTGTCAGACCAATTCTCAACTCTATAATTATGCCCACATCCATATTGAACATCCACGTAGAGGTTTAGGCTAAGAATTTCAATATGTAAAGAAGTAGAATGATAAAAAACAAAGTTTAGCATCGGAATGTCATGAAATCCGCCATATGCATAAAAAATAACACCGTTTGAGAACGTTGTAACATCCTGGGCACTATGGAAAGACTGGGTTGAAGTGACAAGACGGTGATGTTGAAGGCATTTTCAGAATTATATGAAATTTGAGTGGACAATGCTAACATTACAGCTTGAGTCTGTTGTGTAGTTTAGGAATTCAAGTGGAAGAATGCCTGTGAGAGGATCATTTTGACATGTTAAAAACGTTATAGCAACACGGGAATTCGAGGGTATGTTAGATTCACATCTTTTGCACCAGATTTGTTGTGGATAACATCCAAGAAACACAACCCACACTAGCAGTGAAAGTGAATGCAAGGGACCTAGAAAAGGAGAAAAGTAAGAAGTGGTTCACCTACAAGAGGATTCGTGTGCCTTGATGAATGCAAGGGAATAATAGAATTTCTTTTATTGTTTCTTGTTCATGTCCTCATGGATAAATACCTTAGTTGAGAAGGAAATGTCATTTCACCCTCAATTAGATTGAAAAGAGGAGAGCATGAAACATTATTTCATAAACCTAAGGGAAATTGTATGGTGTTGAAATTTGGGCAAAATGATGCTCCTTTTGAGTTTTTTTATGCCTTTTCTTAAGATCAGTTAATCCAACCAGATATCTTCCTTCGGTGGAAGACGAGGACAACAAAACTTTGTAATCAAGGGTGAATATGTGTAGAGGGTTTAGCGAGAAACCCACATGAGTGATAAACATCTTTTCTTAAACAATTGTTCGTATTACTTTTTCAATGGGGAGATGGACACATTAGAGCAGAGGTTGGTGAATGTGTACTTTCTTACATGTTAAACAATATTAGTGACTCATATGGGGTAGTGAAAATCCTCAATTTCTTTTACAAAGGGTGATGGTAAGGAGGTTAGACTTTTTGGCAATCTTGTGCAATCAACAGAACATAAGTTATGGCCTTTTGTGTTCTTATCTCTACATTTTGATACCTACATTATGATAGCCCTCTTATAAGTTTGCACATGTGGTTGAACGGAATCTGTTCTACAAGAAGGATTTCTTCATGTGTGCTTGTAAAAGAGGAACAAGGGAATGTTTCATGCATTACATAATGTTTCCAAACATTCTTTATTCTAAAGCTGTCTAAATCAATTCATAACTCCGTCTCACAAGCCCAAAACCTCGCATTTATATGGAAAATCCTATTCTGTTTGGTTACCAATATCATCTTTCAACATTGGAGTAGATTCTATCAAATGCATTAAACTTGCTCAATTCGGTTTCAATTATGTTGATAAATAACACCCTCTCTGATGGGCGGAAACATGTCCATGTGTCATTATGGATATGCGAGAATAGACAAAGGTATTTGAAATGGGATGATTAGAATCATAGAATACACGCTCCATGAATATATCCCGATGAATAGAAGCATGAAAGTTTGATTCAAGTTCTGAGGGAACTCAAAATTCCTCACTTTATCATTTTGACTAGTGGAAAATGTCCACTAAGCCTCAATAGAATTAAAAGGATAGAGTTACAAAGTAGAATATATAAAAATGTCTAGGAAAACATTTTTTGGTGATTTTATACTTGGCCAAAATTCTTTAGTTCTTAAACTTATACCCCTCCTAAAACACACCTATTCTCTCCCATGGAAGTATACCTCAAGCCCGCCCTTCATGGAAAATAACCAAATTGCATGACCCACACCTTAAGGAGGCTCACTCCATCATTGCTACCATCCTGAATAGCTAAAAAAAACAGACATTATTGTACAAATGTGTTTATTCGAAGTTGAGCAGACCATTATTTGAGTATTAAAAGCACTCAACCAATAAAACCCACGCATAGACATATTATTCATTCTTTACCATCCCTTGACTTTTGTTTAGTTTAACAGTAAAATCCAATGTGTCCTAAGGTCAGAGAAGATTGTAGAAATACTTCTGGGACAAGCAACATTTTCTTTTTCACATATGATTTTAACTAAGGACAAACAAAACACCTACCATCAATATAATCGTAGCCATTCAAAAGCATTTCTACTTTACAAATAAATGTGGTTGCCTTATGAGAACACACGTTAAAACATGAAGCTCCTTTGTAGTACTCAAATATTATATGTGTACCACAACCTAGCCTCCATCACCTTGATGGTGTATAGACATAAACTCCTTTCCAAATAATGATGTGTGAACACAAAATCAAACACATTAACTCAAAACCATTCCATAGAGTTCTTCAATAACACACTACAATTGTTACATTAACAATGGTAGAATGAATGTTTAGCGTCCTTTCATAAGGTAAGAATTGAGGAATGATTTCAGAGACACCTAGATGGTATTGCACCTCAAAGGCCATACACCATTAGAGTGTTGTTAAAGGAGCTCATGTGATGAATCCACTACAAAAATTGATGTAAAGGTTCTCTCTAAAAATCTAACACTCCAGCTCCAGCACCAAAGTCGTGTCTAAAGTTTGCATAATTGCGTCTAGATCTCATAGGAGGGTTTTTACCATTTGAGTCACTCTTTGAAGCAAGATTAATCAATATCTCGTGCAAGGAGACCCAAATGTCTTGAGTATTCAAAGGCCCACTTCCATTTCTACCTCATCCTATTCTTTTAGATCCCAAACAACGGGGTTTTACTTTTATTTAAAAGGCTAGTTTCATTTAAAAGGCTCTGAATTTTTTTTTATATGAACTATAGATTTGTTTTTTATGCGAAGGCAAAAAATCATAATGTGTAAGGCACGTCTAGCATTTTTGCACCCGCGCTTCCGTTTTTCTCTAATGCGTCACTCCCTCACTCTCTCTCCCTCATTATTCATCACCTTGGTGATGGAAGAAGGTAAGGAGGAGAAAGCAAGGATAAGGGCTTGAAGCCACATTCCTTGACCCTCAGGGCCTCACGGCCTCATACCCAACAAGAGGACGACAAGCTCAATCCGCGACCAGTAGGTGGCAAGCTGATAGGCGTTTGGTCAGTTGATCTAATGTAACCTATCCAATTGGTCGGCGATCAGCAGGTTGGCAGCAAGCAAAGGGCTTGCCGCCGACTAGCCCTCGTTTCTGTGAGGGGTGGTGTCCAACCACCCATGGCTTTGGTGAGGAGGAACGGCCAAGCCAGCCCTCTCCTGCATTCCTTCCCCTTGTTATCAACCGTTGTAGTTCATGAACAATTACGAGCACTAGATTTTATGTAATCAACACTACGAAAGAATGAATGATTTCAATCAACATCTCAACATGAACACATACACCACACTTGGACCGAAGCTTCACATTGTCGATAATCATGGTATGCGGCCTCCATGCTTACGCGAGATCACCTGTGCGACGTCCTTCTTTCTTGTCCCAACCTCCAAAAGTCCGTATCCATGAATGTCGCCTTGCAAGAATCACATTCACTTCTTTTGCGTTAAGGTAGTGGCCCTTCCTAAACGTAAAATTGTGCAAGTTGTCACCTTGCTCATTTACTCATAAACCACGCTCCTGGGTGACCAACATTCATGCTCATATATGTTACGTTAAGTTCCACAACTAGCCTAATGAAAAAGGTTTTCCCTACCATTCCAAAACTAGAGTGAGCGCGCTTGGTGCAAGAGTAGTTGGAAGACGTTGTAATGCTTATCAATGGAAAGGATTGCAAATGGTGGCAGAGCTTTTTCCATTATCGTGTATGGAGCGAGCATGCTCACATGAAAAACTTCATGTATCTCGTACTTAGTAGAAGAAGCCATTGATATACCACTAGCTCAAAACGTGCAATGATGAGAAATGGCCCAATTAACTTGGTAGAAGTTTTCATGCTCTTCGTTATATCAATGCATCATTTTTAGTGATAATCAGTGTTTTATTGTGATTCGAATCAAGGCTACAAAGTGAATTGTTTTGTCTTTTGCCTTTTCTTGTTGCCAAGTAGCTTGAAGCTTATACGTTACATCATTTAGCAAGAAAGATGTGCGCTCAGTGAAGGCATGAGCAAAAGGAACTTCTCTTTGTGTAATCCCACCTTTCACTAATAAGGAAGGCACCAAAAGATGCCAGCCACAATTGAACAAAAAATGTGTAAGATGTGGAAAGTCATTCATTTCATTGTCTATTAAAAACTCTACCTGTGCTAAGAGTTCATCCCACGCTATTTTTCCATATCAAGAGTGAAATGCTCATGATTTTTTAGACTCGTTGCCAACGTACTCGTGAATTGTTTTCTATAACGTAATAGCAATTTTCTACAATGATTAGAGTTTATGCGCAATAACAAGCCATGGGACTTCTCTTCTTCTCTTGAATAAGAGACGAGTTGATAATGCCACATTCACATCACTGGTTTTAGATGTGAAGTGTGTCATATTCATAAGAAAATCCACAACCACTATAATTCCATTGTGGCCAGAATCTATGTCTAGAAGAATAGCGACACTTTTCCTCCTAATGCACTCCCATGAAGACCGGAGTATGGGAAGTTGTTGCAAGTGTTCACCAAGTTTTTCTTACAAGCTTTGTTTGAAAGGGAAGGGCCTCATGCCATGCAATGCTTAAGGACATCAACACTTAATCCTAGCCACCAATAGTGCTCCAAGAGTGCATAACCAGTCTTTAAGGCTGGAGTTGACGTGCGCTAAAGATAATCATGGAACTGCAAGTTAATGTATAATTAAAGGTCTTTTAAATGTAGCATAACTTGTTCTTTGTGCCCTAAGATTCTTCAAGCCTCCACACATATGTACTTGACCATATTCTAAGATTCTTGGAATGTATGGTCCATTTTTAATCCCTTCTGTATCTAGTTTACTAAGCCATTGTATTGGATAATGTTCCACAGGGTTTGTTGCAAGGGTGCAAGGGGTTTTGGTTTTTGCATTGTACCCGTTGCATTAGCCATAACACACCCATAGATCTTGGTGGTTGCTTTCATTTCCTCGGGCTATCAACTTAGTGGATGGGCCACGTTGATGAGTCTTAGCCGATTTTTCCATGTGAAGAAGAATCAGCTCATGTATTTGCTTTAACGTGCCTCTCATTTTGTGCAGTTCAATTGTGTTTAATAAATCCGAGTGGTTTGTGATTGGTCACGATGGTCACATTCTCCTCCACCCCATTCAAATACCATTGGAATAACATTGAAGCGTGTAGTATGCAAGGAGATTTCAATCCGCAATAATGTATTTCGTCTCCATGATGATCAATCTCTTTTTCTTATACATAACTAGAGAATAGTTATGCATAAAGAATGCTCCACATCCCTCTACCAAGGCAACCAATCACACCTCCCATGGTTTCCATGGATCTCTTTGGGCTCAGACAAGCATTCTAGTCAGTTGACCATTCCCAATACACATCTTCTTGAGTGCCTATTGTACTTGGGGAATTTATCGACAACTGCCCAAACAAACGATTGTGTAGAACCTTTCAAACATGTTTGTGGTGTTCTTGTAGATACTAGAATTTGATGAAGATTTTGTTAAAAAACAATTCCTATTGTTGATACAACTACCGTGTAAGGTTGCCATTCAATGGATGTATCATTTCCTCCATGCACCATTTTTCAAAACAATAATTTGGGAGTAAAAATCACGTGAACATTTCTCCATATATTTTTGGCACAAGTAAACTAATCTAATACAATTAATTACGTGCACATTTATGTCATATAAGAAACGAATGCTACTACTACTCAAGTTCAACCTAGATATACATGTTGAATGAAGAGAAAAAGTTTGTGCAACAGATATTACCGTTCAATTAGCTTTTAAATATATTTGCAATAAACATAAAAGACAAGACAACCCTGACCAATGCATGTTTCATAATGAAATACCATCTGAAGATTTGTTGACTACCACGTTGAATTCTGATCAATCTACAAGCCACATGTAAAACCTCTCAAGAAGGAAAAGAGTTGGAGCCATAAGATTGACCATTTTTTTTCACGGGTCAAAATATTGTGGCTTAACAAGAAATTAAGACACCTTACATCAGAAAGATTATGTTTTTCAAACGAGCTTAATGCAATTGACTCTTTGAGTTTATGAGAAAGGCATAAGATAACACAAACATCAATGTCTTCATTAGAGCATGGCTCAATCATGGTGCATGAACCATGGATCAAACTTTTAAGCATCTGATAAGAAGAATAAATACCTTTGGATTCAATTTTTTTCATCAATGAGCAAGAGAAATAATGTTAAAAATGATAAATTACTTGAAAAACGCTTACTTCATCTTCCAAATACATAAATTGGTGAATATTACATCATTTTGTACATGATTTTGTGTGTGTAATCACGAGGAATGGCGCTTCAAAATACAACATAACAATGCCACACGCCACTTTGATCCCATCAATCAACCACTACAATGTGGGGTTCTCAGGTAGAGTAGTGGGCCACGTGGATTAATTAGCCTGATCAACCTTGTAATTTGCTACGTATCTCACTACGCTTTTGAACAGTAATAAGGGAAGTTTTTTTTTTATGGATGTGAGCGAAAAAATGGCAAATATAATCAATTCATTTTTTCTGCTTTCTTTGTCAACAATAATGGTATTCGTGAGACTCCTATGTTTTATGAGGCTATTGATTCTCATGGAATTTTTACATTTATAAAGAATCATGTTGTTATCAAAAAACTTTCTTGAACTAATGAGTGAAACCACACAAACTAGTCAGGAAAGAGGTATTCTTGGAGTTTCTTTATGAGAATAAAAGTTTCTAGATATTGTTTAAGTAATAGAAGACAAGATTTGACTTTAAAGAAAAACACAAAGAAGAAGTTCGTACATTCTAATGTTTTGTGTTTTCATCAAGGGTCTTACTTCAAATGGAAAAATTCATGCAACAAGACATTCCATTGGTGATTTGGAACTGATAATGATATCTTGTAATCTAACAAATTTGAGAATAAAATTTTCAATGAAAATGCTAATTGGAGAAGCGAATGAAATTTGGGTCAAGAACACAAGAGGAAGAGAAAGAAAGCACTAGGTTGAATCAGGATTAGAGGGATTCTTATGATCAACATTACCATTTTACTCAAAACTCGTTTCTTCAATCTTCCATGCTTATGAAGAAGAATTCAAGCATTTGCTGGGATTTGCGGAAAACTAACTTTTGCATTTTTACTGTAAATTCCTTTAGCTTGCTAAAGGAAACCACAACATGAGACCAAAATCATCTTGCTACCAAAACTCTGAGAAGGTGAGTCATATCTTTGCATACAAAAGATGTAGAGGGGAACTATGAATTAATTGATTTTAAATAACGACAATAGTTACTTTAAGTGCAAACTTCATTTCATGTTTTTAGCAATATTGACTCAAGATTAGTTAGAAAAAACCAAATTATCTTTGATGTACTAGTTAACATTGCTAGATTTATAATCTAAGGGAAAATCATGATTAAGATGAAAATGTTGTTTTGCACATCAAATCACCAAAACTAGCAGGTTATGTTTGGTGAAACCCAACTAAAATTGGAGCATGTGGTGATGTTTTCGATATTCTGGGATTCCAAATAAGAGAATGAATCAACAAACAAAAGAAGGCTAGAGAAATTCAGAAAATAAGGGGGGATCAACAATGAAATCGTAAGAAATTGAGCATGACAAAGATTTATTGTGAATCTAAAGCACTGAATCCATAGTGAGATCTAATGAAATTGAGCATGACAAAGATTTATAATGGTACAACTATATCTAAGAAAACTTGAAGCTTGTGCATGAGAATGATCTCATGATTTTGAAGAAAATGTCTAGAATTTATTTCATGTTTCTAATTGATTGAGTGCTTTGGAGACAAAAGATACCTAATATCTGATTTTCTACATGAAATAAATATACACAATGAGTAAAAAAGGTGTATCAATACAAATTCAAAGGATCGTGTTTTTTACTTGCATTTACAAATGTTTTGTGTGGAATTGGCTTTGACGTTTACAAGAAGCTTTCAATTTTTGAAGGAGGAATTGCTTTTGGTGTTTATGAGCAGCTATTGTCTTCAACATATTACAATGTAGGATTTTTTAACAATTCCAATGTGCTAAACTATCTACATTATGGATATAAGATTGACCCTCATAAGTGTGTCTTTGTTTTGGGTCTAGGAATACTCGTATAACCTTCATCTACTTCCATTTTTCTTAAGACATATGTCACCAAGTGCTCTTCAAGATGAGATTTTTTTTCTTCAATTTTGATTATTTTTTCTTAAAAAAAAATTCCCACACTAGTAGTGAAAGAATTATTGCTTGATTGTGAGGTGCACTAACATGAAAGGGTATCCATTTTTGCATGTGATCTTGAAACAGAACATCTATTCATGTGAGAAAGGATTTCTTCATCAAGGATGTAATCAATAAACTAGCTGATTATAGTAATTTGCACAGTGTGGGATTTTATTCATGGAGAAAAGTCTTTACGTACCTTCGTTTTCTTTCATATGCAATAAATATCCCTCATTATGGGACGTGTGAAAATAGGCATCCTTTATGGCTTGGTCCACGTTTCTCGTGAAGGATGTTTAGTTCTTTACATATCTCATCTTTGATTTAGATTTCCAAATTTTTGCTTCTTTTTTTTCCAATTCATTTCTTGGATATTTCAAATGATTTATCCGTAAGGTCAAAGTAGGGAGTTGTTACTTTATTGATACTTGGTGCAGAACATGTGTATACCATCCTGTATGAAGAACAAGAGACTTAATATGAACATTTGGAATATAGATTAGGAATTTCACCTTCATTGGAAGTACGTATACTGTTTGCATATTCAAGGATTATGACAGGGAAATGCCAGAAGTTAAGAATGGTCATGGGGTGACTCGTGACATTATAAGTGAAGGTGTGGATTGAAATATTCCAAAGGTTCAGACAGGGGTTAAATAGTTAATGCATATTATGTTACAATGAGCACGAATAACGTCTAGATTTCTTTTGAAACTGCTGAAACCCATCAAGATATTTGTTTAGGAGAGTTGATTGAAACAAGTTCTAAGGTTATTGACTGCAATGTTGTCCTGTGCATTTATTTGTTTCATTTTGATTAGACAATCTTCATACCAGGTTTCATTCTAGTCTTTATTCAACTATTGACCGCCACATTCGAGTCTAGGGCACTATTCATAGTTGTACACCTCCTCAGGAACTAGCTCTCTCCGAATTTTCGCGAAGGGCTGGTGGCTGAGGAGGTCACAACTAGAACCCCCCTCCAAATTTTTTTTGGTACCCCGCACTTTCCTTTATATTTTTTCGTCAGAAGCACTTCAAACCAAGAATGGTGAAGTAGGTTTGAAAAGCTACCCAGCGTGGCAGTCTGATTTCCTGCCATGTGGCCAATTTTGGTCACCGAAGAATAAGAACAATATGCATTTACTGCTTTCGTCACGAACAAAGCGAGGAACGTCACTTTGTTTGAACGAAACAAAATGAGGCTCCGCCAATTGTCGACGTCAATAAGAGCCTATCCACTTTGTTTCTGCAAGAAAATCCATTTTGTAAATGATAAAGGCGGTTTCTCTCTTTTGTACAGAACGCGGTAGGCATCTCTTTTCGGAAAACAATTTTTTTGACGATGCTGCTTCGGACTTTCCATGATCACCTGGGCTATAATTGCTTTACAGCAAGGTTACTAGCCCGAGTCTTCTCATTCAATCCGGGGAGAGGAATGTGAACAGTTCATCGAGTACATTCCTTTTCCAGGGGGTGTGTTGGGGATGTTGATTGCACTGTTCACTGAAACATTGCTGGAGAAGAGGATAGTACTGCTCACATACCTCCCGCGGTCTGTGCACTAGCATGATGCACAGTCCACCAAGGAGGCATCGATTTTCACGTTGCAACATTGTTTTGATTGGCAAGTTTTGATTCATTCGATTGGTTCCAAAGACTGTTCAACACCTTTTCTTAGAAAAAAAACATATCTTTTTTCCCTCTGCTTCTTCCTTCTCCGGTGAACTCATTTTCTCTCCGTTCGGGCGGCCGCCGCCCTTCCGCACGGCAAAACGAGCCTTCCGGAATGGGCCACGGCCGGCAGCCGCCTCTCTCCGTCGATATGCGAAATCGGCAAAACACGGCGGCACATGGCGGCACATTCACCTGTGACGACTCCCACTCATTCACTGCAAATGAAAGGGAGTGAACATCGAAGGAGGTGCATCGTCTTTCGGAACATTGCACATCCTAAGTTATAAAGCACTGAGGCATCTCAAATGTACCACTCACTATTTGAAGTCTGAAACTCGTACAAACCCAAGTACACTGGTGTCCACCATCGGCTATAAAAATACATCTTTCCCCAACAAGGATGAGAACTAAAAGTTGTGTCGCCCTCAATCATCCAAAATTTCAGATAATAAACAGTCATCAAGGAATCAATATCTTTACTTATCAATAAATAAGGAAAACAGGTCACATTGAAATGGGATCTAATGTTCCACTTGGCAAGTGGAGAATCAGCCAAAAAAATCAATGTAATATAAAAACATCTCTAGTTCTAAAGAAGAGGAGAGTTAAATTTCTATTTTTCGACATAAAGATTAAATTGTGTTACTAAAGAATCATACATGGAAAATAAATATACTTTTTGAGGAAATAAAGTGGACATAGTTCAATGAAATTTATCATACCTTTCTAAAGCATACAAAGAAATATTAGAAGAGGAAGAAATAGAGGGGACTCAATACCTTGATACTAAAGGCGGCTGATAAGGATTATTTCATTAACAACATTTTGTCACTCCAAAGGTAGTGCTTATTTATTGGACTTTTTTCACGTTCATAAGATGTAGTGAGAATTAAAACAACACGCTATAGAAAGCTAAGATATGTTTTCATCAATTTCACTTTTAAGGAAAAATAGAATTTAATTGGGAAAGTTTTGTGTCACTTGATTACACAAAGCCTTAACCAACACACCAGATTTTCCCTTCATGCGCATGAAAGGCTTTTGAAATTTCATGGAACGTGAACTCATTGAGTTTTAATGTGTTTCATCTAATAAGGCTTTAGATGATGATGATATGTTTTCTTGATATTTACAATATACATTTTCTTCCTCCACCATTATTTGGTTTGTTTTCTTTCTTTGAAGTATTTTTGAAATAATGATCATTTGAACTAAGTTATACGTGCCATGGTTATTTCCCACTTCAAGGTTTTCCAAGATGCCTTTTGCTACATAGGCATTACAGATTAGAAAAGGACTTAACGCCTACCGACTCATGTTTGGGGTCTGGTCATGGACTAAGATTGGTGATACATTTTGACAATTCTTACAGGTCCACCTCATTTATTTATGTTCAACCATCTGACTTATGGATCAAAAGAATGCCTAGATGGCATGTCACATAGCATCCACAATTGACCCGTCCTAAAAAGCTTCCATAATAGAGCAATATCTGAGGAATTCTACCATGATGGAGTACAACAAGGGCCTCATATAAGCAGTAAGGAAGGGTTCCATCCTCGTGCCCAAATGTCTGAAGGGCATCTAGGCTACCACAAAGATGTGATACGCTGAATTTTCAAAATTCAAAGGCCAATTCTGCACTCATTCCAAATGGGAACTCTGTAGAATGTACCATCAAGGCCCTTAGCAAGCTCAATCCCCACTTTCAGTCCTCACAACCATTACATATTTATTTTAAAATTTTGGTTTCTAATGATACAAGGAAGAAAACAGAACATGCACGTCCGGAACCACACATATCTTGTTGTTTATATGGTTTAGTCCCTTCTTATGTTAATGAATCGTTACAACAATGTTTACATACAACACAATCCAACATACACCCGTAATAGCTTCCGTCAAGGGGAAAAGGACAAATGTTTCTCACAAAATCAGTGTCAAACGCTTGCTTTCTAAAAGCAAAGATTACTATGAGTTATGTGCTCCTTCCCTCATGAAACATCTTACATCATAGCATGGTTTTGACGAATACTTAAGAACATGCTAAAGAAAGTCAAGTTGTGAAGGGTTTAAGTCTGAGAGTAATAATGGTTAAAGCTTCAATGATTGCACGAACACAAATTTCCTATAGTTTGGCTCATCAAAAGCAAGCCTTCAACAAAGAAAGGCACAACTAGAATTGTTTTGAAATTTGACACCTTAAAACTTCCTATAAGGCTTTCAACTCAAAGAACAAATTTGCATCGATGTGCACCAACTAAAGAAATCCCTTTGTACACAAGAAAACTTCTACAACCTTGAACACATGTTGTTGAGCTCAATCAATGGTGCCTTAGTGGAGGAAGTGGATTCTTCAGTTGTATTACAAGGCCGTGGTAGATGTTGAAATTGCAACAAGAGAGTTGGCCCTTATCTTCAGCCGCAGATCTATGAATGGAAGTTTGAGATTATTTTAGTTAACTCACTTTGACTGGCTGTGGTGAGAATTGTAGTTAACGGTGCTTGCTGCAAGGGCCACACATTAAAACGCTCACCAATGAAGGTTTTTAACCCAATCGCACACCCACGCACTACGTAAGCACTTCCAAAACATAGGAATGGATGAAGAAAAGAGTCTATTCACACTACAAAAAACATATGCTTATTGTAATTAAAAAAAATATGTTTACATTCAAGTGGACGTTTCAAGTTGTGTACATCGTAACAAGATGCACGTTGAGAGCCTAGGTTGTTTTTCGAATCATCTCCCACAGAAGAATTGGCTTGAAGATTTTTTCTCTCATTACGGTATGGATTACTTAACTGAGGGGGTAGCATGCTATTAACCATGCGGATTTTAAAGGGATCTACTTTTTCTTGGGTGTCAAATGCATGGTTGTACTTTTTGCAATGTTAAGATCGTGGTGAAACTTTCTGGGCCCTTACCCTTTCATGTATTGACAAAATTTGCACAATTATCCTCAACAATGTATGGAATTTGTTTTTTTCCATGAATTTGTAAACCGGGCGAGATGTGCTAGTCTCAACCGGATGGTGTAGGCACCAACTGGCGGCAACGGCGACCAAGGGGAGGCCGGTGTACACCTTCCTGGGTTTGCGGAGGAGTATGATTTTCTTAGGGGAGCACAAGAAAACATGTGGTAAAGTGGTAGTAAAGAATACTTGTTATTCAAGAGTCAACATATAAGACTATATGTACATGATAACACATTTTAGGCGACTCGAGGTCGCCGAGCCGTGCGCGGCCATGTACAGGCGTGTGAAGCGTTTTTCCTTGAATCGTGTATCTCATCTTTTCAGCTTTCGAATGCACCAAAAATCACTTTCTTTCCTAGAGGAACGGCCGAGACATGGCCGTCTTTGTGAGCCACGGCAATCTACTGCTAGCAGCACCACTAGCAACAGTGACGGCCACCTGAAGCACCCTTTCTGGAAAGAGCACCACGGAGCGCCATTCCAAAGCGCTCTTGGTCTTCAATAATCCTTGATTCATTGACTAACCAGGCCCCAAGGCGTGCTTTGGCCTTGTTGGGTCTTTTGAGGGTCGAGCCTTGGTCCTTGGGGATGAATTCTCGTCTTTTGTTTTCCCCTCGGCCGGTCCAACCTTTGGTCAGACGTAACTTCCTCAATTGTTGATGGATTGACCCCGTTCTTGGGTGAATCTCACAATGTTTTTCCTGTAGATTTTAAATCCACAATGAGATTGTAAAGTTAAAGAAGCCATAAGTTACAATCAGTGCCGTTGTCACTATCAAGCTTATAGACTTTGTGAAGAGGCTAGATTCTACTTGTAGTTATGTTTAATTTCTTTGTTGAATATCCTCACTTTCCACGTTGGTTTGCATTGTTTTGTTGACACCACGTGAAGTATTGAGAAGTGTTGCAAGTGGAAAAGCTGAACATAGATCTTGAGATGAAAAGGCATACTTCAATAAGGTTTGTTGTTTCATCACTTGTGTACCATAACAAGGCAAGAGTGACCTTGAATCTAATGCTTACATGAGTTGGACTCATCATTAAAAAAATTGAAATCAGATGATTGTTTATATTTGATGAATTATTAATAGAAATAATGTTCATAATAAAAATCCAAGTTGATTAGGGCAAGTTCAAAGCAGTTTCACAAATTTATTTTAGCTAAAAAATCATATTTCATTTATCTCATTCAGGGCATAACAAGTCAATCTTGGCGTACGTAGCTACTTATAATCAATTCCAAAAAATTGACATTTTGTTCAAGTTTAGTTCCTCTTATTTGAAAAACAGAAAAATTCTGAATCTCATGAACATTTCATGAGATTTTTTTCAGGAATTTCAACATAAGACCAAGTAGCTTTTCCAAACAAGATGTGTTTAGCAACTATGATGATTGCAAATTGAAAAATTTTCAATTAGTATGCAACCACGTTAGGAGAGTTACATTGAATTTCTAGGGATGGATTGTTTTCACGTGTTCTTTGGCTTCACATTTTGGAAGTGAGTATCGTTGGATCATTTCTGGATTGCTTTTAATTTTTTTTGTGAAAAGAAGAGACACAAGCTATGAAATCGTTGCACGGTTCAATCATTTTCTTTAGACTCCAACCACGCCTTTTTTTTCAGTCAAAGAATTTAGGGTCTACATAAGGGTAGTTTGGATTGGACTACATGGCTTGAATGGTCGCCACACAAATGACGTGGCTCGGTTGACCACGAATGCGTGTGTGGTCAATTGTGCTTGTAATCATTTTTCATCATGTCTCACGATGTTGACTCTCCATGAACACGGACAAACGTTTATTCCATCATCAGTCAAGCATTCCATTTCATGCGCGAACTTGTTTCTGACATCGTAGTTTGGTCTACGGGTTACCATTGCATTAGAAGGTGTATGCAGAAGTGAGGCCCACAAGCAGTTTCGCCCCAAAATATCTTCTGTTTGGCCGATTGGCGATCAAAACGTCCATTAGGCTCCTTGACGCCTTCGTGTGGCCAAAATGTGGCTGTGTGTTCGAATCCAAGCTTCCTCATAGATTAGCAGCCACATGCAGTCATCCGATTGCACATGTCCACCGTTTGTCAATATCTGCCGCCCCTGCAGCCGCAACCAGTCCTATGGTCGCGTCTGGAAGCGCCCGAATAAGAATGACAGATATCGGAAGATGCCGACTAGCATTCTCGCCAGGTTGGCAGTGAGAGCATGCTGTTTTACTGCGTTGGATGAATGTGGTGCAAAGGAGGAGGGTGGTCTATCGGATGTGTGGCGTGGCGTACGCAGTGCTTCTCGAAGGAAACAGATAGATCCTGACTCATATCGGAGCAGACCGATTTCGCTTGGCAAACGATCTGGTCGTTTGCGATCGACTTTGGGCAGTATCGAACGGTAGAATCGGGCCCTGCATTTTGCATGCCCCATCCGAAAATTGTTGTGGGACAGTAAGCAATCGTTATTGAGAGCTGGGAAAGCATCAATATCACTAATCCGAAGAGGTCCTCGATGCAAGTTGACTCGCAGCATCGATCGCAAAACCCGCACTCGTAACTTCGCAAACCTACGGTTTATCAATCGCGCTGACCGCGGCATCAGATGTTGGGCTGTGGATACGTCCCAGGTTGCAATCCAAACGTGGAGATTGGCCGCGTTTCGATTGCAAACATGGCGATGGTCAATGGCCCACATCGGCTGATGTTGTGAACCACTGCTGTTCACAACAAAAGTCGATATGGGCGATTGGCCATTGCCAAGACATGGCCATAGTTACCGAGGTCGTCCACGCAGCGCTTCTGACCGAGAAGTAAGAACTTGGAGTGGAGCTTGGAACGTGTGGACAAGAGACGACAAAGCGATTGTCACGCTGCAATAACACAATGGGACGATTTGCACCGAAAAACCTCAGCCGGTCAACAGAGTATGCACCAGAGGCCGCAGGTGGGGAAGGGTGGTTGATACTCAATCCAGTTCATCAACCAACTAAGTTTTGGACATTCTGTGTCCTCTACGTTCGTGACGATGCAATTAGAAATGGAGCCTCGCGGACTTGCTTGGCTATTCTCGAAGATTTAACCCATATTCACAAATTCCCACCTGCGGCCCACGGTTTCCAATACCAACCGACAACCGCTGCAACGTTGACGTAAATCATAGGTCAATGGTCAATCGAGCAGGATGGTTGATTGTGACAAGCGTGAGAGTTGCGAGCGACCGGCAACATGAAAGGTGTTGCAGGGAAGAGATTGTTTCATGGGTTCCGCAAAAACATACAGAAACTGAAGACGAAAATGACAAGAACATAATGTTTACAAGTCTCTCCATATAGATACTCTCAGCATACATATACATATACATGCATGTACACATGCATATACATATACATATCCAAATACATATAGGCATATTCAAACATACACACATACATATGGTTTTACATGTACATGTACATGAACATGTACATATACATATACATATACATATACATATACATATACATATACATATACACATACACATACACATACACATACACATACACATACATATACACATACACATACACATACACATACACATACACATACACATACACATACACATACACATACACATACACAT
>SZWC01015860.1:49270-56535 GCA_023375785.1 Penium margaritaceum | reverse complement strand
TATGTATATGTATATGTACATGTATATGTATATGTATATGTATATGTATTTGTATATGTATATGTATATGTATATGTATACGTATATGTATATGCATATGAATTTCTTCTCGCAAGAAATTCTCTCGCGACCTCTTTTTCGCTCCCTTTTCCTCTTCCCTGCTGCCGAATTTTCATTTTTCTCTGAGTACTCAACTGAGTTTTCAAACCAACAATTTTTTAGAAAAGTAGGAGACTGAAGTAGGTCTCTTAACGAAGTAGAGAACTGAAGGGGATGGTTGAAGCTGCGAATTGTCCGGGAGTAAAAATGATTTTCTGTAGCAGGTTGCTGAGGGGAAACAGGTGTGAATTTCTTAGATGTCACGCCGACATTGAGCGTGACTAAGTCTGTCGGTGATGAAATGACTCGAAGTGTTGCTAAGGAATTTTCTTCTGTAGGTGAATTTTCTTGATGGCTCTGGATCTTTACTGCATGCTCCAAAGAACATTCCGTGCACCATCAGGCACGAATTCATGTTTTTCTTTGTGGAGAGATCGCCGATGGTGTTGGCGAGCGTGTTATACTGCCGTGTGTCTCCCGGGTCACCCTTCTTCTGGGGATACAACGAATGGGCACTGCGCTTAAGTCCACATTGCTCCATGCACCTGTAAAAAATTTCCTTCCGGACACTTTTTGTTAAAAAATCTTCTGCTTGAGCCGTTTCGGGAACGTGCTCAAGGATTACCGTATGGTCGATCACCTTTGAGCGAATCCAGTGGCTGCAGATGTCAATGTGCTTCGTTTGTCCTTGAAATGTTATCCTGTTTGCAAGGTCGATAGCCGATTTTTTGTCGACTTGAACTTTGGTCGGGCCGTGCTACGGGAAGCAGATGTCGTCAAGGAGGTTCCTGAGGTAGGTTACCTCTCGAGCTGTTGATGTCGCCGCGACATACTCAGCTTCAGCTGAGCTGAGTGTTATTATGTTTTGCCTCCTGCTCTACCACGAGACTTCCGTTTTGGCCA
Organism: Penium margaritaceum; assembly: GCA_023375785.1. Lineage (NCBI taxonomy): Eukaryota > Viridiplantae > Streptophyta > Zygnematophyceae > Desmidiales > Peniaceae > Penium > Penium margaritaceum. The sequence goes on along the minus strand of SZWC01015860.1, from coordinate 55,533 downwards.
GGAGACTAACAAATCTATGGCGCTTTGACGGTCTTCTACCGTACTATCGAAATCTGCATCCACGTAGCAGCTGAGCTCCAAGTTGCTTAACGAGCCGAAGACCAACCTTGTGTCTGAGGTAGTCCGGAAGAACCCGAGGGCACGATCCAGCTCCTTGCAAGCCCTTTCACAGCAGGTCTCATTCCCACGCGCCAGGTTGCTCACTGCAAACTACAGGTCAGATCATTTGCAGCTTGCAGCATGCATGAGAGAACCGACTCTGTTGCGATAGTCAGTCTCATTTCTTCCCCTTGGTCCCTGATGAATTAGCCGCTGCTGTGTTAGAGGAGTCGGAGCGTGACAATCTGGGATGTCAAACGGTTCAAAGACTTTGGCTGTGTAAGACTGTTGTGACAACTTGAGCGTGCGTGATGCACGATCACGTTTGATGTTCATGCCGAGGTATTACTCAAAACTCAGCAATAGCGTTACACTGAATTCTTTGGCCATTGCACAAGCAGTCGCGTGGATGAAGTCTGGCGACAAGCCAGTGATCAGGATATTGTCAACGTAGACGAGGACGTAGCAGTCTAGACGTTTGTTCTGAGCCTGACGATGTAGAAACAAGCTGTCATAGTAGGCTGATGGATGAAATTCTAGTGACTCGAGGAGGTTCTGGAGCTTGCAGTACCAAAGCAGAGGGCTCTGCTTCAACCCGTACAAGCTCTTGGTGAGCTTGCATACTCTTCCGTTGTCGTCATCATAACCTTCCGGCTGCTTCATGTAGACCGTATTGTCCATTTTTCCATGTAGAAAGCCATTCTTGACGTCGAGCTGCTGCACCTCGTAGTCTTTGACTACTACAATGGTGAGCATGATGCGCGCTATGGCATAGCGGCTGAAAGGTGCACAGGTTTCGAAGAAATCCTTGCCTTCCACTTACGAGAACCCCATTGGAACAAGGCACACTGTGAACCTGTCGATGCTGCCGTCCGCCTTTGTTTTCACCCTGAACACCCACTTCACACCAACTGGCCTTGATCCAGATGGCAGCTCTGTTAGCTCCCAACTTCCTTGATGCATGAGGCTATTGTATTCTGTATCTAGTGCTGCTTTCCATTCTGGTGCAAACTCGCCTGCTAGTGCTTCCTTAAGTGACTATGGCTCGGGTGGTCGTGTAGATGACGCCTTGGAAAGGAGAGCTGTCAGGTGTGTTGTTGTGAAGTCGGCATGTACCTCATCATTCTTAGCATACACCGTACATGCTTTGATCGCCATGTCGCATTCTGCTTCATCCTCCTTGTGTTGTTCTTCCATCTGCTGCTACATGAGGTGCGTGAAGTTCCGGCCTTCGTTTGTGCCGTCGTGCTGCTTCAGCCGCGTCCCCTCCGCACCATTTTGCGTTGCCACGAGATGGCGTTTGTCATGGTCTACTACAATGGCCTCCTGATCAGTGGCGATGCGTTCGTCGTGGTCAGCCGCGAGGGGTACACTCGTGCGCACCGCCTCTTCACTCGCGTGATCTTGATCTGTCATTGTGAGTGGATCACAGTCTGTTGTATCGTCTTGAATAGACTCCACAAATGAGTCATAAATGACTCAAGGAGGTCTGGTGCGGTCGAGCGCTTGGCTTCCCACCCTTGACATGTCAGATGCTTGAAGAAATTTGCATCATGACTAGTCATGATTCGTTGAGATTCAATGTCGTAGAACTCCCAACCTTTCATGTTGGGTTGGGAGTTCTACGACAAACATGGCCTAAGCTGCTTTGTCTACAAGCTTTCCACGACGTTCTTTTAGAACATAGAGAAGCGCCATGCAAACAAATGTCCGAAGCATGGTGATGTCAGGCTTGCAATCGTGCCATGCTTCAAACGGAGTCATGTCTCGTAAAGCCACGTGCGAAACACGATTTCGTACCCAAACCGCTTGCCTCAAAGCATACGGACACCAGGTGTTTTCCAGTTGCGCTCCTAGCAGCATGGATCCGAATGTCTCCTGACAATGCAATATGCCCTTTCTGCGACACCATTCTACTACGGGGTATATGGTGTAGAGAACTACTGCAGGACGCCCATGTCCTCAAGCTGCAACATGACCTCTGTGCTGGTGTACTCGCCAGCATTGTCGGAGCGTAGGACTTGTAGCTTCTTATTGCTTTGCCTCTCCGCCATTGCCAGCCATTTGAAGAAGTAGGTTTGCGCTTCATCTATAGTTCGGAGGGGGTAGCTCCAAAGGAAACATGGCGCATCATCCACAAAGATGAGGAAGTAACGCTGTCCACCATACATTGTTGCTGAGGGGAGCATTTTGCAGATGTCAGTGTGAACCAATCTCAGCTTTTGGCTGATGTCGCACTTGCTGGCTGGAGGGAACATTTGTCTTGGCAACTTGGACGAATGCATTCCTCACAAGGGTCAATTATGCCTTGGCCACTTTTCTTGATGTCAAGGCCGTAAAAATGGCCTTTCTTCACCATGGATTCCACTAACTGATTGCTGATGTGGCCAAGTCTCTTATGCCACACTACAGCATCTGCATCTGCAGATTAGTGTAAACTTGCTGTTGCAAATGGGGATTTGGTCTCATCTTGAGCTGGTGTGCTGAAGTCCAACTCAATCATGCCATGAGGAAGGAGCTGACCTTCTGCAAAGGTTTTTCCTTAATGGCTTTTGAGCGTGACATGCTTGACGTTACTGATGACGCGAGCTCCTCTCTTCATCAGTTGGCTGAGGAAGAGGAAGTTAACAGTAATTTCAGGTATGTAGAGAACGTTGCCAAACCTGATCTGTGCTCCATCATACCCAGTCACGGTCATCATGTTGTTGCCGAGCACGGGTACGTGCTTGTTCTTGGCGACTGTCCCGTAGCTCCGATCTAAAGGCTTGTAGTTCTGGAGGCAGGATTTGTGGTACGTGATGTGCGAGGTACACTCGCTGTCTGGGTACCAAACATACGGCAAGCGAAGCAGCTTGTCGCTCTGACAGTGTCACAGCTGGAACACTGATGCACTGTAGTCAAACTGCTGCCCTTTGCCTTCCTCCTTCGCCTTCTTGTCACACTCTTGACTGTCCTTTTTACTCTATTCTCCTCCACTCTCCTTCTTCTCTCCCCCTCGCTTCTTCCCCTTGAAGTTGCACTGCATCCTCCCTTTCTCCTCATCGCGCAACCTCTTGCAATAGTCTCTCTTCACGTGCCCTTTCTTCTTGCAATAATGGCATGTGATATCACGACATGATCCCATCAGCTGGCCGATGGCATTACGTGGGATTGCCCTTGGGAGTGAGCGCGTTAACTCATGGGAGTACGCTGACTTTATTACTGGATGGGTGTTTGACAGGGAGTGAGACGCGCTCTTCTCTAGTTCATTCTGGTAAGCTACATTGCTGAAAATGCAAGCTTTTTTGCTTGTGAGTTGACGGTCTCTCTACTCTGTCAATAGCATCTTGTTGAATTATTGAAAACGTATGCCTCTCTCAAGTCTGCTTCTGACTTGAATTTGAGAACTTTCTTCACGCCATCCTAGTCTCCAGTGAGGCTAGTGAGTAGGAAGGTCACAAAGATTGGCTCGAAGATGGGTACGTCTGTGATGGCAAGTTGATCACGGAGCGATATTGCCTTGTTGATGTAGCTCTCAATGTCACTAAAGCTGTTGAGGCTGATGTGGGAGAGCTCTCTGAGGAGATGGGACTTGAAAGTGGAGTCCCTCGACATGTAGGTCCGTGGCTAATAGGACCATGCATGTTTGGCTGGTTTAGCTGTTGCCTCTTACATGCGAATCGCATGCTGAATACGAGGACTGAGCTGATTGTCAAGCACCATGTATGCAGCTTGCGTGAAGTAGTTGAACTCCGACATGATGTGTGGTGGAGATCCTGTGGGAGGAGGAACATAACAGCCAGTGTAGAACTTCCAGATGTTGTGAATCTGGGCCACTTATTTGAACTTGTGGGCCTAGTGAAGGAAGTTCTTGTCATCCAACTGGTCGATCTCGATCTTGTGTAAATGCAAAAAGGTTGCTGCTGCTGGCACAATGTCCTCTAACCCCTAGTACCCAAATCTTTGTGTTGGAGTTGTGTGACACTTCTGCACATTTGCTGCTGTCGGTTGCGCATGAAACACAGGCTGCATTATTGAATGTGGTTGCCCCATGTATGTCTGAGGCGTTGGTGCTTGTGGAGATGGCTAAAATGGTGCCATATTGGGCATGCCTAATGGAACCTGTGGCTATTGGGCTGGAAACTACTGCTGCATTCCTACTTGTGCCGACGCTGCTAGTGGCACTTGTGAAGGAATGACAGGCTGCTACATGGCTAGTGGATCACTTGGCTGAGGTAGATGTGCAGATGATGCTTGTGAAGCTTGATGGGCATGATTCAACTGCTGTTGCTACTGTTGCTATTGTTGTTGTTGCAGTTGCAGTTGCTGTTGTTGCAGCTGGTTCTACTGCTGTAGCCATGCCATCTTCTGCTGAAGCTGATTCAACGGAGCATCACATGTGAGCTGCTCCTGCTTGCAGAGTAGCTCTTGTGCACCTAGTTTCTGCCTCAATTCCATGGTCTCTTGCTCCACAGCCTGGTGCTAGCTGCTTCTTGCTTCGCCATGTGCTTTGCTTCATCGGCCAAGCGTTGCGCTTTCCGCCTTACGTTCTGCCTGCTCTGCCACATCACAATTCTGATCTTGTCCCATGTGCAAACCATGCAGGACAGAATTCTCATCAAGAGGTGGAGAGTTTGCAACTAAATTCTTTATCTCCATGTTGCTCACGTAATCCACGTTGCCTCTGACATTTGCAGGCTAGATCCCACCTTGGGCGCTTGAAAACGTCATTTGCTCCCTGGCGTAGGCGACTAGATTCTACAGCTCCTCCGAAACACACCACTAGCTAGGATTCAGACTATAGATGTAATTAGCACAAACCTTGCTCTGATACCATGTGGATATTTGTGGGGTGTAGCAAGAGTTAGCTTCCTTGCTGCTGGGACCGTTGTGCTGGGAGAGCAACCAAAGAAAGAGTAGAAAGCTAGAATTGGGAGAATGCTGGGACTGAATGATTGTAGTTGATCACAACTATAGTACAAGAAAAATTACAACAAACACAACTCAGCTAGAGACTAACTCTGGACTCTCATGCCTTGGCACAGCTCCTGGCCCAAAGGTGGGCAACGCCTAACAAGACAACTCTAGCAAAGCAGCTTGAGTCTTGGGCATAATCTGGCCACCACTTCTAGGTAGTCAGGCCTTCAGGTAGTCAGGGGCGTCCTCCTGCCGAGGCTGGTAGACTGCTGCTAGGCTTACTGGGGACTTGAGAAGAGTGTCTATATAGTCTTGGCCTCAGGTGATGTCTGTAACTGGTGGAGACTGCTGTGGTAGACTACAGGTGGAAACCTTTGTGATGACTGAGTTGTTAATTGAAGTGTGCCAGGCTGGCCACCTTTTATAGCAGGTTGCTGGCAAGTTCACAGCTGTCCAGGCTGATAAAAGCTTCCGGCTGCAGGTGGGAAGATTCCTAGATTAGGAATCTTCCTGTAGGCAGTAGCCCCTCCAGTAGCTTCTACTGTTGATTCGTGCATGACTGTGCTGATGTAAAGCAGTCCCTGCTTCTGCCTTTGCATGTGGCTGATGACTCGTGCATGCATGTTGTGACGTAGTGCTCTGTCATGCAAGCATGCATTGATGCACAATGGTCCCGACTATGGGCCTTGCATGCTGCTCTTGAGTCACGATGATGTAGCAGCTGATGCAGGGCGGTCCATAATTCCCAGTCAAGTGTAGTACCACCTTGACTTGACCTAGCCTAGAACCGAGCAGTGCGTAGTCCCACTACACAGATGCTGACTGGTCTTGGTCAGCAGGCATGCACAGCCCTGCTGTACATGCAGCACATAGTATTTTACAGCTGTGGGGTCCATTCCCCCCATGAACCTAGATGCCAAAATTGAATTTGGCCCGTACAAGCGGAGAAAATCTCCGCCGTTGAATCCAGGAATTTTTGAGAGAAAATTCCCTAAATTCTTGCAGGCTCATCCGATTCTAAAACCGAGTGCGCCAGCTCGACCAGAAAAATAGGCGCAGTAATCGTCACCTCCAACACATATACATATACATATACATATACATATACATATACATATACATATACATATACATATACATATACATATACATATACATATACATATACATATACATATACATATACATATGTATATGTATATGTATATGTATATGTATATGTATATGTGTATGTATATGTNAGTTGAGTACTCAGAGAAAAATGAAAA
>SZWC01015860.1:44270-46770 GCA_023375785.1 Penium margaritaceum | reverse complement strand
CTACATATACATATACATATACATATACATCTACATATACATATACATATACATATACATCTACATATACATATACATATACATATACATCTACATATACATATACATATACATATACATCTACATATACATATACATATACATATACATCTACATATACATATACATATACATATACATCTACATATACATATACATATACATATACATCTACATATACATATACATATACATATACATCTACATATACATATACATATACATATACATCTACATATACATATACATATACATATACATCTACATATACATATACATATACATATACATCTACATATACATATACATATACATATACATCTACATATACATATACATATACATATACATCTACATATACATATACATATACATATACATCTACATATACATATACATATACATATACATCTACATATACATATACATATACATATACATCTACATATACATATACATATACATATACATCTACATATACATATACATATACATATACATCTACATATACATATACATATACATATACATCTACATATACATATACATATACATATACATCTACATATACATATACATATACATATACATCTACATATACATATACATATACATATACATCTACATATACATATACATATACATATACATCTACATATACATATACATATACATATACATCTACATATACATATACATATACATATACATCTACATATACATATACATATACATATACATCTACATATACATATACATATACATATACATCTACATATACATATACATATACATATACATCTACATATACATATACATATACATATACATCTACATATACATATACATATACATATACATCTACATATACATATACATATACATATACATCTACATATACATATACATATACATATACATCTACATATACATATACATATACATATACATCTACATATACATATACATATACATATACATATACATATACATGTACATATACATATACATATACATATACATATACATATACATATACATATACATATACATATACATATACATATACATATACATATACATATACATGTACATATACATAGACATATACGTATGCATATACATATGCATATACATATGCATATACATATACATATACATAAACATATCTATAGCTACTTCTATATTGATATTAATATCTTAATTCATAAGCATTATTTGACAAGTGAATCTATGTCTATATGTATCTTACATCTACAGTAGAATTTTTATTCTTATTTATGTATATCTTTAATCACTTTTTTGTATGTATTTGTAATCTATTTTTGAGTTTTTATACATTAAAATAGACATCTTGGGATGTTTAAGAATATGCTATGATGTAGATGCGCGTATTTTATCTAAATATTCAAATGCTGTTTTACTAAAATACATGTTTATTTGTTGATATGTTTTCCTTCATCAATATCCTTGTGTTTTTCTATATGTTTATTGATATCATTTTCTAAATGTATGTCAATCTATGTCAATATTTATACATAAATCTCTTTTTTTCTTTAATGAACTTTCAAATAAACACAACGTGGCTTTGGTATTTCTATTTCCAAACATACTCATCTCATGTGGCACATGGGAACTCAGGAGAAGTTTCGGTCCTCTAGATGCATATGACTACTTGGTGAGGTCATTCTTACTGTTGATTATGTGGATTAAAGATCTTTTTTTCGCCTCCGCGGTGGGCCAGGGCGTTGGCGCCTATGCTGATCGCAGAGCAGAAATACGAGGGGGGCGATGGGGTGTTGGGCTGTATGCAGTAAGGGGAGGTCGGAGGGTCTGGCGGGGGGGGGAGCAAACTTTGCACGTATATTCACATTTTCGAGTTCTAACCTTGTCAGAGCCCTCTTATGTCGAGTTGTATGCCCGGCTGAGTCATTGAACTTGTGTGAAAACGTTTGCTATATAGGGAAGACCTGCAGCTAACTGCATTGCAGCAGGTTTTCGAGCGATTAAGTTGGCCAAATGTTGGAGTTGACCACCAAAGTCGGCCAAACATGTAAGGGAATGAGGCTCGTCGGCTGCAGATGTAGGAGAACCTGAAAGAATTTCCTTATACGTTAGATGGCCGCCAGTCCGCAGCAATTTTTCCAACGGCAAAGTTACTAGGTACCCCGTTCCGGATTTTCGAAAACGCTATCCATCCTGTTCGAAGGATTGTGATCTTCATTCGCCTCGTGTTTCGATTTTTGATCTCCAGAAGCCCCGAATTCAAAACTTTGGTTTCAGGACGCCCCGTAGCCAAGGTGCCGGTGACAAGGTACCTCGTCGGGTACGTGGTCATTGTCCAGACATTTCCATTTTGCGACTTCAGTGTAATATCTCAATATAAAAATGTTATGTTTATGAAAAACATTTATGAAGTAAATGAGACCTTCCAAAAACGCGGGGGGGGGGGGGGGGGGGG